>OX422220.1:283149035-283451535 GCA_949130495.1 Sambucus nigra | reverse complement strand
AAGCCCGAATCATTTTGGAGAAGATTTGGAAAAATTATTTGGGGTACGTAACATTAATATATTAGTTTTAAGTGAATGTAGTAGAAAACAGTTTTTGTTTTGTTTTCTACATTTACCGCTTATTAAGAAATATGAAAACAGGCATTTTAGATTTTATTTCATAAAAGTATTACATATGAACACATATTGTGATTACCCTTCTTTATGTAAACTATTTTCTAGAAAATGATGATACTTTTCCATGACTAAATGACACACACTTCTGCTGTCTACATATTTGTTATTGTTATATTTCTTTTGTTGTTGGGTTGAGGTGAAGGTGGTGGTGGGTGGGAGCGGAACTAATCTAATTTGAGCTCGGCATGTTACAGTAGTATATATAAATGGATGGGAAAGTAATGTTCATCAATAACCTTAACATCCAATTTTCATGTACTCATCATGCAACTTTTCTTTCATAACGGTCGTAAAAATATGTAAATTCCCTTATCAACATCAACCTACCCCACACCAAATAAACACTTTAAAAAAAGGCTCATTGATGTGGCTTATCATATTTTCTTGGCCACTGTTGAAGAAACAGAAACCCCATCGTCATATACAAATGCCATTACATTTCTCATAAATCAAAAATGGCATTGCGGGTCCAAGATCTCCATTTCCCTCACATTGATATCCCTATAACCATAGACCATATTTCTCCAGTCCTCCCCTCAGCCCCAATTCTCGCCTCCAGTGGCGACACCCTCTACCTCTCAAACCTCGATGACATGGTCGGAGCTCGCGTTTTCACCCCCACTGTGTATTTTTACAAACATAACGATCTCAATTGTCACCAAAAACCCGTTGCAAAAATTCTAAGAGAAGCTCTCGCTAGTGTCCTAGTTCCATATTACCCCTTTTCAGGTAGGTTGAGGGAGACAAATAATGGGAAGCTAGAAGTGTTCTTTGGCCCTGGACAAGGTGCACTTATGGTTGAAGCCCACTCTACAATGGACCTATCCAGCCTGGGAGATCTTGTGGTGCCCAACCCTGCATGGGCCACATTGATCTACAGGTTCCCTAATGAAGACCCATACAAAGTCATTGACATGCCTCTGTTAATAGCCCAAGTGACTCAATTCAGCTGCGGAGGCTTTAGCCTGGGCTTGAGAATTTGTCACTGTCTGTGTGATGGGCTGGGGGCCATGCAATTTCTTGCTTCATGGGCCGCTACTGCAAAATCTGGCAAGTTAATCTCAAAGCCTAAGCCGTGCTGGGATCGAGAAATTTTCCTGCCACGTGACCCGCCCACCGTTAAATACCCACACATTGAGTTTATGAGAATCGATGACGGTTCTACCCTTACAACGAACATATGGAAAGTGAAGCCCGTCCAGAAGTGTTATCGGGTCGGGCCGGAGTTTCAGGCACATTTGAAAACCCTAGCCCAACCCGGCGACAATTTTGGATGCACTACTTTTGATGCTATAGCAGCTCATGTTTGGAGATCTTGGGTAAGAGCACTTGATGTAACACCAAATGATTACGAGCTTCGGTTGACTTTTTCGGTCAATGCTCGCCCAAAACTCAAAAATCCGCCACTGAAAGATGGGTTTTACGGAAATGTGGTATGCGTGGCATGTGCCACAAGCACGGTGTCTGAGCTTGTTCATGGGACTCTATCCGAGACAACAAGGTTGGTTCGTGAGGCCCGGTTAGGTGTCTCGGAGGAGTATTTGAGATCCACTGTGGATTACATTGAGGTGGATAGGCCTAGGAGGCTGGAATTCGGTGGAAAATTGACAATAACCCAATGGACCAGATTTTCCATATACGAGTCTGCAGATTTTGGGTGGGGTAGGCCTGTTTATGCGGGCCCAATTGACTTGACTCCCACACCACAAGTTTGTGTAATCCTACCTCTGCCTGAAGGGAAGACATGCTCAAGTGGCAGTATGGCAATATGCATTTGTTTGCCTGAGTCTGCTACCAACAAATTTAGAGAGTTTTTCTGTCTTGTGGATTCAAGTGTTGAACTTGTGAGGGAATGCTAGTGTGTTGATTCAAGTGGTCATATTATAAATTTGTATTTCTATTACATCAGGAAATAATTGTGAACGTTTGGATTTTGCTAAAGGACGTACACTGCATGCATGTTGATGATTTCGAATGATATACTAGTTCAGTGTGTGAATCGGGGAACCAACTACCGGGAGTATTGTGTTACATTGCATACATACAAACTATTATTTTCAAAGATGGTTTCACATTTCAGTTGAAAGTCAGTTCCCGTAAACACAATTTGTTTTGAAAGCAAAACCCTGCCAAAGATTTCATAATTGGACTCACAGTTTCAGTTGATTTATATTCATGAATCAAGATCCTCAATATATGGATATAAGATGATTATTTATTGGAGGGTTTTTTTTTACTTTAATACGACCAATTACATTTTTCGTTGTTAAATGTGACAACAAGTGATCTATGTCGATATTTAATGACGAAAAACGTACTAAAATTAAAAAAAAAAATAGTGAAAGGTACAAAACTCAAAACGGGATAATTACGAGCATTAACAGATATTTGTCATTCTTTTAGGTGAGCGATGTTAATATATATATAATAATGCTCTTGTGCGGACTATTCCGCATTTTAAGAATGCGGACCGAACATGTGTCACCTAACGGTGCGCCTAGAAATTATCCCCTAAATTATAGGCACACACTCTCTCTTTTCTAGGCTCACCGTCAGGTGACACATGTCTGGTCTGCACTCTTAAAATGCGGATTGGTCCGCACAAGAGCAGGACTGTGTGTGTGTGAGTGTATATATATATATATAGAGAGAGAGAGAGAGAGAGGGTGAGAGAATGGATCTCTCACTGCTGTTGTTTAACGGGTGCTTTGAAACGGCCCTTTAGTGTACTTAGGTAAAAAAAAAAAACTTTGTTCGAATTTTTAGTTAAAACCAGTTTTTAACTTCTTAAACCCTAACCATGCATCTAAGTGATTAAATCCATTCGATGAATAAAACATGCGATAAAGAAACAATTTCAGGAAAAATTCCCGAAGGGCAAAACCTTTTATTTTCACAATAATTTTGTAAGAGTACGGCTTACACGGATTATAATGAAAATACAGTGTGACATACGAAATACCCGCAGGTGTCGGTTTCGATGTCTCGGCTGGAACTTTCCCTTTCCAGGAGGGCAGCAGTGAAGAAAAGAACGGTTTCTTCACAAGATACTTCGTAAGGTCTCCTTCTACAATAGCATGCAGCTCTTTGGTTGTAGAGTTATCCTCACAAAGTGCAACACGATGTGGTGAATGAATTATCTTCCGGTAAACACGTTTAAGATCACCTAACTTTGGAATCGAGTAATACGATCTTGAATAAACACCGAAAGATGAAAAACTTGTATGGGAATAAGTTTTTCTCAGCTGTTCTGCCCACTACCCACAGAAACGTTAGCAGATATATTTTATTTATAACTGAGTTGCACAGAGTCCAAGAAAACGAAAACACGAAAATCGAGGCGGCAGGTCGTTCGAGCGAGATGCCATGTCGTTCGAGCGAGATGAGATCTCGTTCGCGCGACATGCAATGTCGTTTGAACGATACTCAATCTCGTTCGAGCGAAACACGGTAAAAATATTATTTTCTTTTTAATTTGATCCTCGAATTTTCTTAGACTGTTTGCAACTTAGAAATAAATTTTTAAAACGATAAAACGATTTTAATTCCCAAACAGTTAAATCACCCAGTATTTAATCAATATACACATTACTCAACTACACATAAGTATTCATACCTAAGTGA
Source organism: Sambucus nigra (assembly GCA_949130495.1). Taxonomy (NCBI): domain Eukaryota; kingdom Viridiplantae; phylum Streptophyta; class Magnoliopsida; order Dipsacales; family Adoxaceae; genus Sambucus; species Sambucus nigra. The sequence goes on along the minus strand of OX422220.1, from coordinate 283,447,734 downwards.
TCTTAAACATATGAAACAGTCTTGACATGTAATCTTCTTGAAATCTCTGATTGAGCATTCTTGGACTTTGAACTAAGTTTAAGGCTTTTAAATAGACTCCATAAATAACTAGCCTAGACTTAATTTATTTTGTCCGGAATTAAGCCAATTAAACCAAATGAATATACTAAGAATTATGTTTTTACAAATCTCCCCCTTTGGCTATTCCGGGACAAAAATAAACAGATATATATGCCATAACCAAATACTTGTACATGTCCAATTCTAAACTCACAGAAATATATAAAGTACAGGACATAGTAATGAAACTGAATAAACGGTAGGCATCTGAATCTGTCTCTGAATGGCAATCATCTATATCTGTCTCTGTATGTGATGTATAACAATGAATATCTGAATCTCGTAAAACAATACCTACACACACGAGACACAACCAAATACCAAAGTGAAGTATGGAGGAAATAAACTAATATAAAATCATAATAAATACTCCCCCTACATCACATATCTCTCCCCCTTTTTGCCTGGAATAGAGAAAAGAAGGGACAAACAACCAGATATATCAATAACATATGAGAGTGAATCATCATATCTAGATAATCAACAGCAATATGACAATGGTTATGATAATAGAATCATAATAATAATGCGAGAATCACTAATAATCGCAAAAGAAGACAGTACATCCATGTCATAAATATGAAGATACAACTGATCAAAAGAGTACATCATATAAGAGAGAGAAACAAAATACATCAGGAATATGGATGTCTCAGATACAAAACAACAACAACAACATCTAGGCATCAGCAATATCATCATCATCATCATCAGTGTATGTGGAAGAAATATGTTTAAGTCCAGATGAATCGGCTCCGCTCCGTTGCTCTCTCTGCCGCATCTCATCAAAAAATGTTGTCATCCGGGACTCAGCACGAGCACGGGCATCAACCTCAGCATCAAATCTAGCCATGATAGAATCATACAGTCTGGACTGGGCAGCTACCTGTGCCTGTAAAGAATAAACCTCCTCCTCTATAGGACGTGTAGGTGCAGGAGTGGGGGGTGGTGGTGGAGTAGTCTTGCTCGGACTAGAGTGATCAGAGGCCTGACAAGGATCGGCATCAGGGAAGACTCTCTCTGGGGGTGGAGCTCTCGCTCTCGCTGTCTGTGGCAAATGGCTCTCAGAACGAGAGAAAGTAGACTGATTAATAATACCAGGCGTAGGGAGACGCAGATCACCCTCTAAAACCGGGACACCAAAAGAAGTGCAAATGGTGGAAATGAGAATCCCATAGGGAAGAGCGGGACGGACAGGGATGGAACCATAAACAGTGACTGAAGATATGACTCGAAGCATGAGAGTCTGAAGATCGATATCCCACCCCTAAGAAACATGATACATAAAGTAAACAATGTCTTACCCAATCTGAGTGTGATTTATTCGAGGATAAATGGATGAGGATACAAACCGATTGAGTACACAAAAAGCAGGATGAGCTGGCGATGATACATTGTAGACCCTGCTAGAGGAATCTCCCAGAAATAATGCCGCAAAATATCATCATAAGTCGGTCCATCGTCAGAATAACGAGGGAACACAGCGGCTGGGACTCGAGGAAGGTGCAGAACAGCTGCAATGAGATCTGTAGTGACGAGAACATGAACGCCATGAACAGAAGAAAAATTCCCCTCGGGGTGGGGAAGAGCACGGAAGAAAAACTCCCGGACAATATCTGGATAAGCATCCCCTTGAACCTCGAACATGTAATCCCAACCTCTAGAAGATAACCAACGAGGAATACCCAACTCATAAAACTCAGAATAATGAAAAACCCTCTCGGAAACAACTGACCGAATATGGAGACCCAATAAGCAGTAATGGTCATACTCAGCATGTGTGGCCCACCTGACAGGAGAGTACGGGGGCCTGCTAGCCTGAGCTCTCTGAGCTCGAGCAGAGGGTGGTGCCTCAGCGAGTCGCCCGGTAGGGGCACAACGGCGTCTAGGAGGCATGACAAAAATGTGCAATGTGAGATGTAAAAACAAATGTCTCAAACACACGCACACCTAAACACCTATCTCCGTACAAACGTCCAACCGAACCACTGCAAACATCAGCCACAATCACAGTCAAAATCAGTAATAGAACCAAGAAATATCTCAAAACAAGTTAAGAGAGATCATTGTTACCTCGAAACCACCGGAAAAAGAAGAGAATATGCTGGAGATACAATAAACCCAACGAGATACAGCTATTCAGAACAACTGACTGCACCACAGCTCCTTAGCTGAAATAGAAGAACAATGGTTGATTTAGACGCACAAGGGGGTATTAATGGATGATCTAGGCGCTGAAACAGCGAGGGACGAAGCTCAGAGGGGAGTTAAAGAGGAGAGAGAGGAGAGAATCGAAGCTTTTTCCAGTGAAAATGGCGGAAAAACAAGGGTAACAGCTGTTGTCGCGAGAAACAGATGAGAACGACGGCTTTAAGTGAAAACCTAATCTCGCGAGAAGTCGTTCGAACGACTTAAGGATGTCGCTCGAACGAGATGCGATGTCGCTCGAACGAGATGCGATGTCGCTCGGACGACTTGTGGAAGTCGCTTGAACGACATGTTCGCCCGACATGAGATGTCGTTCGAACGAGAAATCAAATTTTCCAGAAATACCCCAAAAACTTGCAGAATTTGCCCAGCGAAAAAATTATTCCAAAATAATACCTGGAACACAAAAACAGACTGCAAAACAGAAAAACAGAAAAAAAAATGTAAAAGGAGAAAGATGAGAATTACATGTAAACAAGGTACTAATGTGCTCAATTAAGAAGGATGGTTGATTGGGAGGGAACTACAATAATTGAGCCATCATTTCAATACGTTGAATCGATCAAAGAGTTCTTATTGATAGCAAGGAATCATCAAACTTTATCAAAGCCATGTGAGATAAAAAGTGTGAGTTTGATGAACTAAACTTAATCAACATGCATACAAGTTCGGATTGTTGACGATTCTACAAACAATAACGTCATGATACGATGTTTCAACATAGGATTCGTGGTGCAAACCCGTTCACTTTAATTTCCAACCAAACTCCCTCAATATATGAATTTTTTGAGATCTTTAGAAATATTTATCAATCTCTACTTAGAGAAAGTCCTATTGGCCCCAATTATGGCATTGATTTCTTTTTATTGCCTTGATTTTCTTTTGGGCTCTTTTAACGGTGGCTTTCACGACGAGTCAATTATATACTCTCGCAGCCCTTTCCCGTAAACACTCATCATATTTTCAATACAAATTCTCACTGAAACGGTTCTTACAAGCACACCTCCTCCTTAAGTTTACTTACGCATTGATGACAAAATTGAGATAAGAACGTCTCACCAAACTCAAATATGCAAGAGAAGTCAAACATCCATGTAAACTCGTGCTTGTGTGCAAGGATGGCATATAAGCAAAGTCGAGTCAAAAATGCATATCAACATAGGAACAACTCCATAGTGCAAAGGTTAAGATCAATCTCGGCATCTATAATAATGACCAAAAATCCTAGCCCCATAAAAATAAAAGGGGGGAATCAAGCACACTAATATCCCTATATCAATCATGTATCTTCACGACTCAAAATAACCAAAAATCTTTTTGTATTTTCAAAAGTTTTATAAAAGGAAAAATCTTTTTGTATTTTTCGAAAAGACTCAAATAAATGACAAAAACAAGAAACATGCCATAACACTGGCCAAGAATAAGGAAAGGTGAAGATACTAGTGTATGACAAATTGACGAACAACCTCAATTGAACGAGGACAAGTGAGGAGAACCATGAGCAATGATGCGAGAATCACCAATCTTTAAGCCTAACGCTTCCAAATCCGACTTCCTAACCCAAGTAGGTGTGAACCGACGAGAAGAGATATTGGGAACCGGAATAGCTTTAGACTTTCTAGGAGCATTCTTAAGGTCGTAGCAAAACTGTCTGAGATGACCTCTCCTACCGCAATGTGTGCAAGTGTAGATACGGTGAGGAGTGTGTCCTATAGGCCGATTGTACCTCACGTTCCTAGGTGGCTCTTTCCTAAGGTTTCTAGGCAACTTTCTTGTTTGGATGGTTTTGGCTTTGAGAGCAAGTGAGACATGATTATTAAAGCCAATACCTCTCCAATTATCTTTGATTTCGACGGTGCCTAAGATTTTGTCTAACTTTTCAGACCTTGCCTCTAAATCAAACTTAACTTTACTCGAATCTCTTAGTTTTTCTTCAAGCTCACCTATCCTTGACTCAAGTAAACGAGTAGAATTTTCAAATTTCAGAATTTCCTTTTTCATAGTCTCCATCAATCCTCGAAGACTATCTCACCCTCGACATATTCTAACTTCTCTCGAATTTTCTTTTCTTGTTCCCTAAGATCCTCAATTAAAGAATTGAAATTACTTATTTCTATGGCACGTTCTTTTAACAAGGCTGCTAGTTTCACGTTTGCTTTCTTTGTTTTTAAAGTTTCTTCATACAATTCTTTGAAAGCAGTTTGCAAATCTCTCTCGTCTTCGCTCTCATTCTCACTCACCTCCTCCTCACTCTCAGGAGTATCAACTTCAGTGGTTGTGGAAGACTTATGCAAAGGTAAGTCTTTATCACTAACATGACTAACCACGTAGGTGGAAAGATCACGCTTACTGGCAAAAAAAAAATCTTCTTCTGGATCACTATCACTAAGGGAAGAAACGAGATTTATCGGTTTATTAAAATTCTCCCTCAGTTTAGTGGGGCACTCATCTATCCTGTGACCAAAACCATCGCAGTAAAGACATTTTTCACAATCACCTTTATTGACAAGTTTTTTAAGAGCAGTTTTCATGTGTGATTTCCAATTGGATGATTCAAACAGGTGAATTATAAAATCATCAAAACCACCGAAAGGCATACCTAAGGACACGGGATCACAAACACAATAAAATAGTGCAACAAGCTCTGATACCAATTTGAAACGGCCCTTTTGTGTACTTAGGTAAAAAAACCAACTTTGTTCGAATTTTTAGTTAAAACCAGTTTTTAACTTCTTAAACCCTAACCATGCATCTAAGTGATTAAATCCATTCGATGAATAAAACATGCGATAAAGAAACAATTTCAGGAAAAATCCCCGAAGGGAAAAACCTTTTATTTTCACAATAATTTTGTAAGAGTACGGCTTACACGGATTATAATGAAAATACAGTGTGACATACGAAATACCCGCAGGTGTCGGTTTCGATGTCTCGGCTGGAACTTTCCCTTTCCCGGAGGGCAGCAGTGAAGAAAAGAACGGTTTCTTCACAAGATACTTCGTAAGGTCTCCTTCTACAATAGCATGCAGCTCTTCAGTTGTAGAGTTCTCCTCACAAAGTGCAACACGATGTGGTGAATGAATTATCTTCCGGTAAACACGTTCAAGATCACCTAACTTTGGAATCGAGTAATACGATCTTGAATAAACACCGAAAGATGAAAAACTTGTATGGGAATAAGTTTTTCTCAACTGTTCTGCCCACAGAAACGTTAGCAGATATATTTTATTTATAACTGAGCTGCACAGAGTCCAAGAAAATGAAAACACGAAAATCGAGGCGGCAGGTCGTTCGAGCGAGATGCCATGTCGTTCGAGCGAGATGAGATCTCGTTCGCGCGACATGCAATGTCGTTTGAACGATACTCAATCTCGTTCGAGCGAAATACAGTAAAAATATTATTTTCTTTTTAATTTGATCCTCGAATTTTCTTAGACTGTTTGCAACTCAGAAATAAATTTTTAAAACGATAAAACGATTTTAATTACCAAACAGTTAAATCACCCAGTATTTAATCAATATACACATTACTCAACTACACATAAGTATTCATACCTGAGTGATCTTAAACATATGAAACAGTCTTGACATGTAATCTTCTTGAAATCTCTGATTGAGCATTCTTGGACTTTGAACTAAGTTTAAGGCTTTTAAATAGACTCCATAAATAACTAGCCTAGACTTAATTTATTTTGTCCGGAATTAAGCCAATTAAACCAAATGAATAGACTAAGAATTATGTTCTTACATGCTTGAACGGGTTTGTGAAAAATAAAAAAGAAACGTGGGTAAACCCACCCCCTCTCAACCCCACAATTAGTTTATCTCTGCTCTGATAAGCGTCTCTTGTTTCTCTCTCTCAAAGGAGTGACAAAAAATCAATATGTTCACTTTTTTTCTTATATTTTTTTTATAAAATTTTAATAGCATGTCCGATGCTAATGTAGGGTGAAAGAATATGAGGTGTCACGTAAGATTAATAAATTACGAGTTAAAAAAGAATTTTCCAATGCAATCCTCTGAAAGTGATGTGACACTATTTAATATAAGAAACCTTCTAAATGTAGAGGGTATATTTCACATTGTGAAGAGTAAAAGTAACCAATCAAAATATGTGTCCCTCTACCTTGTTATTTTCACTCTCTCCACATTTTACAAAACAAATCAATTATGTACATGTGTCACTCAACTTTATTTTTAGACATTTGCATTGGATATGGTTTTTTATTTTAAATGTCTACATATATTTTTTTATGCCACATAAGATACACATTGTCTAATTGGTGTAATCTAGGATGCGGAAGCATAAAATAAATCTAAACTACACAACAACAACAACAACAACAACAACAAAAGGAAAACATAAGTGGGTCTCAGTTTCTCTCTCTAAGCTCTCATTATCATATTGTCACAAGTGCTACAAATGAGGATCTTCTAGCTATTTATACTAAAGGTACAAAAAGGGTAAAAATAACAAGAAATTAATAAGAAATGCAAAAATGACAAATAGGTCCTTATGCTCTTGCATCACTAATTCTTATAGTCACATAGGATCCAATTCATATTTGGACTTGAGATGCTCTAAGTGTCCATTTTTTTGTTGAAACCCCCTTCACTTTCGTTTTTGATAAAATTTATAGTTTTCGTGTCAGTGTAATAAATCAGCTTTTGAACTCCATTCTCCTCTCTTATCAAGACAGAGCTAACAGCTGATTCAAAAACAGCTAGATACAAATATATCTTTTCTCCCAGCACTGGTCGGGAGAGTAGTGGGGGTGCTCCCAGGTGCTTCTTTAATTCCAGGAAAGCTTTTTCACATTCATCGTTCCATTCAAAGATTTTTCTAAGGGCCTTAAATAATGGTAAACATCTGTCTGTTGCTCGGGACACAAATTTGTTGAGTGTTGCTACACGCCATGTTAGCCTTTGAACATCCTTTTTATTGGTCGGGGATTGCATTTCTATCAAGGCCTTGATCTTATATGGATTAGCTCCAGTGCCCCTTTGATTTACTATATACCCAGGGAACATTCCCTCCTGAACTCCAAAGACGCATTTGGTAGGGTTTAACTTCATCTGGCGTTTCTCCAACTCATCAAACGTCTGGCTGAGGTCGGCAATATGATCAGCAGCTTTTTTTCTCTTTGTCAGCATATCGTCAACATACACCTCCATGTTCTTGCCTATCTTCTCCTCAAATACTTTGTTCACCAGTCTTTGATAAGTGGCACTTGCATTTTTTAGACCAAACGGCATAACATTGTAGCAATAAGTTCCTCGAGGAGTAATAAAGGAAGTACTTTCTCTGTCTTCTGGCTTCATTTTGATCTGGTTATAAACAAAATATGCATCCATAAAACTCAGCAGCTCGTGCCCCGAAGTAGCATCCACCAGTTGATCAATTCGTGGCAAAGGAAAATGATCATTTGGGCACGCTTTGTTCAAGTCAGTAAAATCCACACACATCCTCCACTTATTGTTTTTCTTCTTGACCATAACTACGTTGGCCAACCAGTCCGGGTACTTCACATCCTCAATAAAAGAAGCTTTTTGAAGCTTCTCCACTTCTTCCTGTATAGCATGGTTCTTCTCCAGGCTGAAAACTCTTCTTCGTTGCTTTACATGTTTAACCTCCTTATTAACATTAAGCTCGTGGCACATGAAATTTGGGTCTATGCCAGGCCTATCTTTATGGCTCCATGCGAACACCTGCTTTCTTTGTCTCAAGAAGGCCACCAACTCCTGTTTAAGAATAGGATCCAATGACGCTACTATTTGAGTCGTTCTCTTTGGTTTATCATCATCCAGAACAATGATTTTTGTTGCCTCCATCACCTGGCCTTTTACGAGCTCTGATTCATCTCTTGGATCTAAGGTTTCAACCTCAAATTCGTTGTTTGGCTCAGACATATCCACTTGATAAGTGGTTGTTTTCCTCTTTACTTCTGCCATATCTTCCTCCTTAGTAGATGAATAGTAGCATTCCTGAGCTACTTTATGATCTCCTTTTACTATTCCAACTCCAAAGTTGGTCAGGAACTTCAGGCATTGATAAACAGTAGAAGGTACAGCTTCAAATTTCTTTAGACATACTCTTCCCATTATCATGTTGTAAGCAGAATGAACATTTGTGTCCATTACAAAGAATCTCACTTTCTCTGTCATGCTCGTCGTTCATGTCCCGATCAACACATCTAACTTGATTGTTTCTAATGGAAATACCTTATCACTGGAGAATCCAATGAGGGGCTTGTGGTAAGGATCCAGTTGGATGAGTTTTAAATCCAAACTATCAAAATAGGGATAGAACATGATGTCCGTCGAACTGTCGTTATCCACTAGTGTTCTTGTTACCAGTACGTCTTTCATTCTAACTTTAATCACTAAAGGATTCTCATGAGGATACAATATTTCAGAGAGATCGTTCTTGGAAAAGTCGATTATGAGCTTATCCTTGTTGACTTTCCTTGGTCGGTATTCCTCGGCAAGGTTAATTCGTTGGATATAGGAACAAGTTCGAGCCTCATTGAGGTAAGCCTTCCTTTCATCTGTATGGTCTCCTCCTCGTGCATCTCCACCTGTAATAATATGGAAATCAAAAGATCCAAAGATGAGTGTGAATACCTCGCGTTCATATTCCCTTGGCTTCTTAGGGAGATCAGGATTGTCTTCTGGATCATCGTTATGGTTCCTCTTCTTCTCTTCTCTATGCCTAACAAATGATTTAGATCTCTGTCGACCTCTCCCACCAGCTCTTCCACCAGCCTGCCGATCAACAAATCTATCTAATTTTTCTCGTCGAATGAGCGCCTCTATCTCATTCTGGAGAGCAATACACCGGTTGGTCGTATGACCATGGTCTTTGTGAAATTCTCAATACTTGGACTTATCCCTCTTATCAGCATGTGACCTTAACTTTTCAGGCCAACTCAAATCATTGTTGTGCTTGATTTCTTCCACAACATGATGTATATCCACCGTTAGGGGAGTGTAATTGGTATATTTTCTGAGCCGATCTAGGCTTTCTTTTGCTTTCGAATTCTTGCGCTCATTATGATTCTTATGCTCCTTCTTATCCGAGTTCCCTTCAGACTTTGCTTCCGCCTTTGCATCTGAATTCTTTTTAGCTGCCATAGCTTCCTCGGCGTTCATAATATTCGTTGCTTTGGCCATCAATTCTTTCATTGTCTTTGGAGGATCTGTTGCTAAAGTATAATATAGTTTGTCGGGGAGCAAACCACTCATGAGGGTAGTGATTGCAGTCTTCTCCTCGTAATCAATAACATCTAATTTCTCGTTATTGAAACGAGTGATGTAATCCCTGGTACTTTCTCCCACCTTCTGTCTCACACTAAGGAAATGATCTACTATCTTCACTAGTTTAGATTTAAAGCAAAAATTACCAATGAATAGCCCGACGAGTTGTTAGAAGGTATAAATCTCTCCCCGAGGAAGACTATTATACCAGATTTGAGCAGATCCAGTGATTATTCCTGAGAATGCCCTGCACCTCATCTCCTCAAGGACAGCGTGGATATCATCCGCTGCTTGGTATTGTTCTATATGAAGAGCTGGATCAGTCTTCCCATCATACTTGGGAGTAACCACTGGAGCTTTAAACTTGGTGGGTGTAGAAAAATCTACAATGGTTTGCACAAAGGGAGATCCCTTAACAAAACTTCTCTGGAGACGATTCTTAACCTTGGCCATTTCTCCCAATTTATCTTCCAAATGCTGAATGGACCCCTTCTAAGCATCATTACTAGCACCAGATCTGTTGGTGGCAGCTCTTTCATTCTGATTAACTGATTCATCTTGTGAACCTTCTCTTTAACTAGACCGACCAGTTCGTCAGGCGTTCGATCTGGATTGGGTTGAACCTTCCCCCAAGTCGCTTGGTCGTCAAGTATTTCCCGACACAACCCGAAGGGCATTTCTATTTCCCCTGGGTCCCAAACAATCGAAAGGGGAGGCTCTACTTAGCCTTTCTAAGGCACTCAGTCTTTCTAGAATGAGGGACTGTCCATTATAGGAATTAGGAATCCTTATAAAAGAAGTTGCTCCAGGACCGTACGAAGGATCCCTTGAAGTTCTGGAATGGCTATGCTCATCACTCCTTATCGACGACGGTGGCATATTCCTTTGATTGAACTGTGCAGGAACTCCAACTTGAAGAGTTTGGGTCAACTGTCTTATTGTATCCTCCATAGCCTCTTCACCTTTGGCCAGGCTAGCCAGAATTCTAGTTAAATTGTTGTTACTTGGGGGGGGGGGGGGATAGAGGGATTAGACGGAATTCCCTCGTTTATGTTACTTGTTTCAGTGATATCAGCCATATATGATGAATTAGTGAAAATATTTGGCAATACGTTCCCACAAACGGCGTCAATCTGTTGATGCAAAAAATTAGACTATGCCTAATTAATTGATCACAGATAAATAATTAAAACAAATAGGACAAATGATATTTTTAAAGTGGTTCGGCTCAATGGAAAAGCCTACGTCCACTATTATGTATTGCTTGATTGCTTTGAGTTGTTTTTAGATCCCCTTGCAATGAGGGTGTTACAATGTATTTATAGCCCCTGAGGGGTGTCAAGAGTCGTAATGTGAAAGGATGGAATGCCTTCATTGTTTAGGCATTTACATCAGTACATAATAAGAATTAAACGTAAGACTGTTGGCGCTTCATTTTCCATATTGGTTGGACTCCCTACTGTTGGTCGGTCTTCCCAACTGGTCGGGCTTCTCTGTTGGTCTGTTTTCTTTGTTGGTATGTCTTCTCTGTTGATCGGGCTCCCTCGTTGGTCAGGGATTTGTATCATGTTATTTGTTGATGAAAAAAACTAGACTGGGCCTAATTAATTCATCACAAATAAATAATTAAAACAAATAGGACAAATGAGATTTTTAAAGTGGTTCGGCTCAATGGAAAAGCCTACGTCCACTGTTATGTATTGCTTGATTGCCTTGAGTTATTTTTCGATCCCCGCAATGAGGGAGTTATAATGTATTTATAGGCCCTAAGGGGTGTTAAGAGTCGTAATGTGAAATGATGGAATGCCTTCATTGTTCAGGCATTTACATCAGTACATAATGAGAATTAAACATAAAACTACTAGCGCTTCATTAACTATATTGGTTGGACTCCCTGCTGTTGGTCGGTCTTCCCAATTGGTCGGGCTCCCTTGTTGGTATGTCTTCTCTGTTGGTTGGGCTCCCTCGTTGGTTAGGGATTTGCATCATGTTGACTGGGATTTGTGCCACATTGGATGACACGTGATAGCATGTAATTGGTCCAAGTAAGGTGGTGAATTTTGCTATCAATAGGCATCATCCGCGAGCTCCCCTACTTGAGAGGAAAGTCATCCTTTAAAGCGACCCGCATAACGACTCGCAAAATATGCTCAAAGACCACATATTTATGACATGGCAGATGAATAGGTATGTGGCCTCTAATCCGTCCAATTGACGAGCTAACACAAGATCGACGCGGAGAGGGACATTGATGCCAAGTTTCATCCAAATTCCTCGTGATGAGCCTCTGTAGCATCAATTCATGTAAATGAGTCGTGGAGCGCTCCTCATAAGTAACCCAAAAATGGTCCATAAATCCCACACCAATCGTGATCACCCCACGCAACATATACTCCTCAAAGGAAACAACCATCGAACCATCATCACAAAACTCATCATCGTGTCCAAAAATTTTAAAAAATCTTTCAAATCAAATATTTCCACCACGCGATAGTGAGTGCGAGTCTCCCAACTGTATTCAACAAATAAATCAAAAAAATCACATAGAAAGTATCCATGATCTTCTATCCCAAAGATATGAATGAAGTCCGCAATCTTAAATACCTCCAAATTCTTATGTCGAGTACGAGTGTTCCACCCATCCTCCTCGAATATGGGAAATAAAGTCACAAGGAAGGAATATGTAGTCGCTATCAAGCGTCATCGGTGTCTCAACAATTTCGAAATATCCTTGTAAATTATAACCTAAGAGATGGTATCATTGGTGTGCACGGGAATGACATCAGATGTAGTAAGAGGTATATCAATGGACAAATACTCAAAATATGGGACCAAATGTCTCGCTTGTACACTTACCCATTGTTCACATACCGTCTCCATCTCAAGATACTCGGCTCAACACTTACTTAGGTGTTGATGGTACATCTCATAATCCTCGATAGAGTAAGCACTATACTCGAATGTGTGAAGCCTTTTAGATAGATATGAATCCATCACGGCCCAAAAATCTAGAAAACTTTGGAGTTTCTTGATTATGGCATAACTTACCTTGTCGAAATCGGCACATTCATTCATATCGAGTCTGTATTTGGTACCATCCCACGATAATTTAGAATAAAGGTATTATTCGGGTGGGGAAGGGATTAAATCGTAGGACCTTGATAGATTTGGAGCAGAATTGTAATTTTTAGAAAATTCAAGGGTTGAATTGTAGTTTTCTGAAATTGGTAGGGAATTAGCGTGTTAAAGAGGTCCGGGTGGTGGAAAATTTTGATTAGGGTTTGTGGTGTGGGGGGAGATTACCAGGGTTGAATATGAATGTCTATTATGGTTAGGGTTTCTAGATGGAGTGGGTTTTAGGGTTTCTTGAGGATGGGGAAGGTAGGGTTTTGGGTTTCATTTTTTTTGTTGAAATTGGTTAGGATTTGAGGTGGAATGTTTCTTGATTAGATCCGAATAAATCTTGGATTGCTCGAAGTTGGAAAACAATGGTTTATGTTCAATTGCAACAATTTCTTGAAATGTCGGCGCGTTATTTTCCATTTCAGACTTGCGATCTGCCCGAGATGGTGGTGGAGAGGCCGACATAGGTCGGTTCAGTAAAACAGACCCAATCGATTATTTTTCTGACAAATCCGACGTGTGTAGGGTTCCTAGAAGGTTGTTCGGCATTTGACTTGAATGGGTTGGGTGGAGGGTGATGTCGGTTATGTCTTCTGAAGGTTCATGGCGGTAATCCGCCTCTTTTTGGCAGATTATTGGGTCGGCGATGCAAGGCTGGAATTCTAGCAGGTGGAGCCACCCTGTGCGTTTCGATCTATCGGAGGTATTTTCGACCCTCCTCTGTTTTTTTCCATTGGAGTTAGGGTTTATAGGGTTTGGGAAGTATTTTGGAGAATAATATGAGTCTCAATCTTCTATGAACATGATTAAGCGAAGAACAAACGAGACTCTAATAACAATTTGATGTAATCTAAGTTGTCGAAAAGTAAAATAAATCTAAACTACACAACAACAACAAAGGAAAAACATAAGTGGGTCTCAGTTTCTCTCTCTAAGCTCTCATTATCATATTGTCAAAATTGATACAAATGAGGACCTTCTAGCTATTTATACTAAAGGTACAAAAAGGATCAAAATAATAAGAAATGCAAAAATGACATATAGGTCCCTTATGCTCTTGCATCACTAATTCTTATAGTCACATAGGAACCAATTCATATGTGCACTAGAGATGCTATAAGTGTCCATTTTTTCTGTCGAAGCCCCCTTCACTTTCGTTTTTGATAAAATTTATAGTGTTCATTTTTTCTCCATGTCATATCAAGAAAAAAAAATGAAATTAAGATGAAAACATTTTTATTTAAAAAAATAGGATTTGAAAAAGGAAAGTCTCAATTGGTCGCATTAAATAGGTCTTATATTTTCTACTCTAACTGATTTCATAAAAAAAATATGTTTGCTCAAATAGGTAATATTATAAAAGTAGTTACTACATAGGACTTATTAAGGAACACTTAGTTTGATACGACTAATTAGAAAATATTTTATGTAAAGATAACTTATTCATCAAACGTCATTTAAGAAATGAACATTTGACGAAAAGTCACTCGATATTTTTTTAATCAACATTTAGACCTAGCCTTTTTATTTTGTTCAAAAAAAATAGATATGGGACTTTCGGGAACATGAAAAACTAGGTGAATTTTTTATGCAAATTTAAATTTATTTTGCACCTAGTTCACGTAATTTTTTATGTTCCAAAAATCTATTATCTATTTTTATACATATTTTGGGGGTTTAAGATAGGTTTAAGAAAAGAGAAAAAATAGTGTTTGTAAGTGTTGTATATGGTGATCGACTTTTTGGAACAAAATAAAAAAGCCCTGGCTAAACGTTGATTAAAATAAATGTCCGAGTGACATTTCGTCAAATGACCAATTTTTAAAAGGCGCTTGACAAATAAAAATATTTTTTCATTAAACCTATTGGAGTAAAAAACATATAGGACAGATTTAACGTGACCAATTGAAACTTTATTTTTACAAATTCTATTTTTCTAATCTGAAATGTTTTCATTTTAATTTCATGCTTTTCTCCTAATATGACATGGAGAAAAAATGAACACTCTAAATTTTATCAAAAACGAAAGTGAGGAGGTGGGCTTTGAGAGAAAAAATGGACATTTTTAAGTTTTATCGGGAAAAAAAAATATAAGAAAGAAAGTGAGCAAATTGATTTTTGTCATTGCTTCGAGAGAAAGAAAATAGATGCTCTAAAGGTAAGTGTAGCATAGCAGAGAGAAACTAAGCTAGGGCTTGAGAGGGGGTGGATTTACTGACGTTTCTTTTTCATTTTTCAAAAACCCGTCCAAGCACCCCTTAAACAACACCGTGAGATCCATTCTCCCTCTATATATACACACACGAGACAAACTAGGGTTAATTGCATTTTTGACCCTCGTGTTTGGAGTCCTTTTGAATTTTGGACCAAATTAAATACCTTCAATTTTTGCATGTTTTCGTATGTTCGCAATTTGTGCAATTTTTGTATATGTGAAAGTGACAAAATTAATTTATTAAGTTGACCAATTAAAAATTGACATACGGCTCTACAAATAGATAACTAAAAACAAAAAATGTATCAAGGCGTTGCCCCCTAAAAATTTACAAATTATTTATATACTAATAGTGTTGAATTAGCTTTATATACGCATCAAATTCACTATTTTTTTGTCAAAACAACAAATATTTTCTTACATAATATCCGCAGGAGCAAAATGTTGAATCCTCCTTACGACGCATCGAAATTCCACTAGGGGCTAAGTGATGATATCGAACATGCATATTGAATACGATTGGTGTGCCCGTAGGTTAGGCACAAACCCAACACTTCATAGAAATATCCTAAAATTTGTTTGTTTTGACAAGACATGGCTCAAACACGACCAAGACGCATGGTCACTCAATCACTCTCGACACGACAACATTTTTTATGTACTTCTTTAAGAAAAAATGACCAGTTAATCCAATCCTATAATAATTGAATATAAAGCTCAGCAACAACTCATATCGTCCGATGCTCTAATAACATGAAAATAAAATAGAAGTCAACTTCACAGATATCTTATGTTTAAAATGTACAGTCGAGAAATTGTTAAATATGTGCATGGGTCAATCTCATTATGTATTTATTTGATTTGAAAAGACCTAACAATAATTTTTTCATATTAATAGTGTTAATGCCCTTAATTTTTGCCCTCAATTTATGTTGGGATGCATTTGATTGACATGGAAAAAATTTCCATGGATAATAATTGTTTGGACTCATGTTTTATGCTTGTATTACCTTTATTGCAAACACTTTGTGTAACAAAAATACTCATTCACGTAACAAGCGCTCCATCTCAAACCTCATTTTTGTTGGAAAATATTTCTTATCTACCCACCAAATAATTAGTTACCGTGAAAAATAGAAAACATAAGACTAAAAACTCGTATTCTTTTCCGCTCAATTTCCAAATTCTCATCGAAATGAATTATTTTCCACGTATTTTACATGTTTTCAATCAAACACACCCTTAGTGTAGATAATATAAGCGAAAACAATAATATGTACACACACACACACACACACACACATATATATATATATATATATATATATATATATATATATATATGTGTGCGCATACACAAAAGCACATGTACTCCCCCACCACCAAAGCATGTCCGTGGTATGTTACCATAATAGCACTAAAACTTGTAAAGTCAAAGAAGACGAGAAACTTGAATCACAACCTCGTGTACTCCCCGCTACCAAAGCCCTTTTGGGAGTGAACCCACACTAACGGACTACCACTCATGTTTGTAGCAGAGCCCGCAAGCTTCTTCTAACATGAAGTAGCCACAATATTAAATTCTCACACAAGCACAAGTAGCAAAGAGCCACAATGCCTTCTCTACCAAGGCTACATACCCTCTATTCAGCTTACAGCAAAGCACACTATTGGAGATGGTGCCAAGAGGATTCAAACCGTTGACCTACAAGACAAAGCCCATACCACTACATTCCAACGTCTGTGGATTAATGGCTTAAAAATTACAATCTACCATGTTAATATACCAAATACCAACAGGAAATTCTACCAGTCAGACAAACCGAAGTGACGTGTAAAAACCAACTTATACTTCCATTTTAATCTAGTGCGCTTGCACACCAAATCATACATGTGTGGAATGGAGTACCAAAAGCACTACAGATAAACCACAAGCCATGTGATTACTCACAAACACAATACCTTCAACCGAGGTATCGAAATTTTAAGTTTCACAAACACACAAGGAAAAGCTCACGAGGAAAATAAGATATTAGAAACTCCACAAAGGCTCAGGTTGCAAGTAACCTTTTCAGATAAACACTGCACGAGTGCCCTAGGGGAGTCACAGCATGGTAACCTTAGTGGGGGAAACACGGGAGCAAGTCTACATACAGATAAGTGGGTTAAAACTTAACTCTAGTTAGACAGGACCTAAGGGTCATTAGTAGTCTTAAGTGAGTGGGAGGCTATCGAGGTATTGATTGGGAAAATAGCTAGAAATTTCCAACCCAACCCGAGGAACCCACCCATTCCATCCATTAATTAACGGACCCAAACCAACCCATTAATTATATGAATTCTTATTGGGGTCACCCAATAAAACCCGTTTTAACTAATAGATAGATTTGGATTCTGCAGCAGATACACCAAAAGATGCATCCTCCTAGAAAGAATAGTGTGTTGGTATCACTAACACATGCAGAGTAGTTTATAGGGGAACGAACAATTTTAGTGGTTCCTACATATGTGACATATCAGTCATATCTGTAAGACAAATTGATGTACTTCGATGAAAATCAACAATCCTTCACTTTTCCAGTTAAGCAATCATCAACAAGTGAAAGAGTAAGAGTGATCTCCATCCCATATTATATTTTTTCCTAAGGCCCAGTTTGATTGCGCAAATTATTTGATTATGTAAATTAGTTCATTGTGAATTAGTGAATTATAAATGAGTGAATTTGAAATGAGTTAAATCCAATTTTACACAATGTTTGGTAATTTGAAATTGATGTTAAGGTTCAATGAAAAAAAGATAAAAACAAATCAAGAGAGAGATGGGGAGGGAAGGAGAGAGGGAGAGGGGGAGGGGAAGAGGAAGAGGGAGAGAGGACATGCACTTAATGTGACTCCTATTTCAAATGGATTCATTTCACATTTTTTGTGAAATGATCCAATTTCAGATTTTGCACATGAGCTAAAATGGGACAATTAATGAATCATTTCATTAATAAAACCAAACACAATTAATGAGTCAATTTGTAAATGGAACAATTTATTAATGATCCAATTTATAATTTTGGGACAACCAAACGGGGCCTAATTGTTTGGCATTCAGAAGGTGATGGCAGTAAGTTAAACTGGTTAACTAGTTTTTAATGGACTCGTATAGAACCAAACCATTTTGACTCATAAAATTAATGGATAAGTTAGGATCCCACCCGTAAAAGACTGAAACAGACCCATTTCAACCACCACCCGAAACCTACCAAACCCACCCAATTGCCACCTATAATTTGGAGGCTAAAGAGTAGGGCTCGTTGAGCAAGACCCAATCATCCCAAATAAAAGACACAAGGCAACACATCTCCCTCACTTGAGCAATCCAACCCAAACCCCGTCAAGTTTCGAGCCAAAAGAAACCAGTCACGTAAATGACATGTATATAATTTCTAACCTTCCAAAAAGTGTTAATTTGTAAAAGTTAGGGACAGTCAGCAATGTGACTTCCAGATATTATGTCCTTTCAGCTGTATATCTAAGAGGTCAGCCACCCTACTAAATCTAAACCCCTGTAGCACTCCAAAATCAGAGAGATTAATCCTCACATTTATATATGATACAGACCACATTGTGAAACATTATTTATACAAGGCAATTGCGTCTAGCTATTCAGATAAAACATCAACCCCCTAAGAGTCAAAGTTATTGCCCTAAGCACTTTGAGAGCATAATTGGCCACTTTTCCAACCTTCCTGCCTCAGACAAACTTCACGTCTAAGTTCTAAAAAATCAAGTCCACCGCTGGTTCATAGATGTTCGGACAAATTACCCATATATTTATACCACAAACCTTGCAATCATTAATTGTATAGGCTGCCGCTTAGTTCTCTTTTGTGATTGGGATGTGCCTGCTTTCTCACCCTTTTCACCAACACTTTTGAGTCCCATTTGTATACATGGCAAGTTAACCCTTCCCGCTCAACTTATGTTTCACATCACCCAACATAATCAAAATTTATTTTACAACTCACCAAACCACCATCCTCTAACAGGCATACCATGTATCTACCCGGAAGATCAAAGCAATCAACAATCTTACTTATCCATAGATTACTAAGACTCTGGTATCAGCAAAAAGGTATTCCATCCACAAACAAGTCTAGGCATTACCAAATTTATGGTAATGTTCTACAAGAGATCTCAAGTAATTCCAGTTTTACTGCAAAGAATCCAACACAATAAACTTATATATAGTTTTATTTCTTAAAAGTAATAACTATAAACAAAAAAACAGGGAAAAATAATATACATCCTTCTTTACTTTCCTTGATCACAACAGTCCAACAGCACAACTTAGATGCAATCTATTCTCCAAGCCTCTTAAGTGATGACCCAATAACATACACCTGTCATCAGAAAGGGTAAATAAAGGCAATTCAACCACATAATTCCATGTTGAAATTTATTGACTCGAGAAGCATACGCCAAATGGATACATAAACAGTATAATCAAAATCCTCAATAAACTTGTGGGAGTATGCAAATTGGGCTTGATATCTTACATAGAAAGTAAAGAGATAACTCGGGGTTATTTTGAATTACACCTCCATTTTTATGCTCACTTTTCAGTTACCCTTACCTTTATGAAAGGAATTTCAGTTACACACATATTTATCATTATTGGGAATGATTTTGTTGCAACATGTTTGAGGCTTTTCTGATGCTTTGGGGGTCAAACTCAATATTAATTAAAAAGTTAAGGGCAACCCAAAAGTGGAGATTAAAGTCGGGGTGCAGCTCAAAGTAACCCTAAGTTTTCAATGAAGTCTGTAGAAATCGACTAATGTTGTTATAAACAATAACAAGATCAAAACAAAAACTGATTTAAAGGAATAGCACCTAAAAGAATAAAGAAATGAATGATGAAAAATTACTGACCAGAAAAGCAGCTTCGCAAGGTAATCCCGTGAAGTTCCTATGGTATCACACAATGCATCGCCATTCCCGTAATTTTCTGGGCCCCCTATAGCTGAATCTCCTATTAAATCAGAAGAAGTCTCTTCTTGAAAGAATCTTTGCAATATATTTCGAACAAGTTGCTGAATAACTTCCTCTACCTCTAATGACGATAGTCGAGATAGTTCAGTCACCTGTTGAAACAATTTACATAAGAAATATAACCAATTAATTGAAAGGATAGAAGATCAAGCAAAGAGCCCCTACACCGAATGAAAATTTCAGGGTCATTACCATATCAGAATCCAAAGACCGTAAATACTTTAACAGATCATTCTTGCTTTCTCTGATATTTTCAATTTGCATATTTTCCTGCTTCTGAGCATGTAGTTCCTGAAACAACATAGAATGATCAGAAAAACATGGAACTTCAAGCCCGGGATCACAGATAGCATGGATCCCATCTAATATGAAGCTATCAGCACTCAGAAAGACGAGATCTTTTATCTGTGACTTTCTATTCATGGATGGTATTCAAAGCAACATAAAAATAATTGTAGTAATCATGAGTACCTTATAAAGTATAAAATCCCATCGTTTAAGAGAGATAACTTGGAAGCACATAGATTTGAGTGTTTATTTCCTAGGCTGTGCATTGAGGGATGGCTAGCAGGCTACCTTTATAGCCTAATAATTTGAGTTAAGGAAAGCGATCAGTCAGGGCCTTTCATTGTGGGAGTGCTCTGCAAGGTTTTTGGTGGGAAGAAAACTAGAGAACAATATGATGTAGGGCAAACTGTAAATTTAACCTGAAGTTTGGGGTCATTTTCAATTTTGGACCGATGTTTCAAAAGTTGCAATCTCAACCAGATGTTCAAAAATTCGTGCAATTTTAATCGTCAGTCACATATCTTTAGGAGGCTTAACAGGATACTGCAATCCATTCTGTTAAGTCTACTAAAGAAAGATGTGATTGAGGGCTAAAATTGCATGAATTCTAAAACATGGTTAACGTTGCAACTTGTGAAACAATCTAAAATTGAAAATAACCCCAAATTCTAGGGTTAATTTTGCATTTTACCCTATGATGTACGACATAAACTTCAGGGTTTCTTATCTTTGAGATATCCAATCACAATTACATCAACTTAGGACTAATAAAAAGGGAGTACAACTGTTTAGTCGCATAGATTCCTTTGCAGCTAATCCTAAATTTTCATTTTTTTTGTTGCCTTTGTAACAAAACATGGGGCGCGCATCATTTTCTAAGAAACTGGAGGCATTACAATTTGAATTTTATATGATAGAGGTGGTTGAAGGCAGTAATGGGACTAATGACAAATTGAAAAGAAAAAACATGGGACTGGTTCACTTCCGAAACCGGACTTTAGCCTAAAAATCTATACTAAAAACATCATCCTACCTATTCGTCTCTATCTTGGCTTCTTGTATGCAGCGGCTCCAACTCTTCCAAATCAGATTCCAAATGAGAATCTCATGGGACATAAGCAACTATGATAAATAATGTACCCTTATGATATATCAAACACTCCAACAAATTTTTACTTTACACTTGTTAAAAAAAAGATCCAGAATACAGAATTTTCTTTGAACTGTGTGAATATAGCAACATCATAAACAAATACTGTGTTTTAATTTCACTTTCAGTTAACTTATTATTCTCCTTCCAATCGGTACTCTTCTGAGCTTTATATATTTTATTTAGTAAGAGATTAACACATATTAAATAGTAGGTAATGCTAGTATATAGGTAAATTTTGGCATATAACTTCAATATCAATATATAGTTAAGATGATTGCTTTTCCTTTTTCTTTTGCTTGTATATACATAAACATTGACAAAAGTAAATGCCAAAATCAATGAGTTACAGAAGACTTTCATATGAGGAAAGAAATATATTCAATTACAAGGGTTAAGAAACTCAAATGCATAAGTTTGTATAGTAAAAGAGTAATACAAAGTATACCAGATATTAAACCCCAGCTAAGGTGCCATCAATACATTGGTTGGTATGTGATGTGTGTGGGGTTCACCTGGGTCACTAGAACCCAATGTATTGCTGTCATATCACCGGGTTTGTTTGGTAGTTTAATATTCCTTCCTTTGTTTGGGAGTTAAATAAGAAAGAAGAGAAAACAAAAGAAAAGAAGAGAACAGATATTAATATTCTTTCCTTTGTTTGGGAGATTAGGAGAGGTTGTTTGGGAGTTGGGAGGAAAATAATTTTTTTAAAAGGAAGAAGGTAAATTTCACTAAAAAACTTTCCTTTACCTCCCTTTCTTTCCGATTTGGGAAGAAAGTTTTGCCAAAAGAAAAAGAGAGAAAGTTCTTTAAAAATATTCTTTTCTTTTCTCTACATTTAAACTCCTAAACGAGAGAAAATGTATATCTCTCTCTTATTTAAACTCCCAAACGATGATCACATGGTTATTTTCTAGCAAACAATTTCTGAGAAACAAAAAAATAGAAAATGCGTTCAAATGTCTATTTTCTCCAATTTGGAAAACTATTTCAAATTTTTCCAATTTTCTAATTTTCCAAAAATTTGGGAAAACACAACTATAATGTTTTCCAAAAAAATTTCTTTGAATTGAAAATTTATTTTAACTCACTACCATCACCAACACCACTGTCGTCACCATTACCATACCATTGCCGCCACCACCCTACCCTATCCCATCACCACCGTGATAACCATGGTGAGGTTACAATGGGGGCGGGTTTTATGGGAAAAAATGGAATTTTCGTTCTAATACTTGAACGAGTATTTTAGTTCTCTACAATTCTCCATGGAAAATAAATACTAGAAATGAAGATAAAAAATGGAAATAGAAAAATGAAAACTATTTTCCTCAACTAAACATGCACATTTTTTATAAACCCTGAACCTCCACACGAACGAGTCCTTTGGACTCCTCTATGCGAGCCAAATAGGGGGACCGCTTACTATCAAGTATTCTTTGGGGAGTTTCGAACCTTAGACCAATGGTTATTATCCAAGTCTATCAAATCCACTCCCTACCAGAGATTTATCTTATGTAGTTCCATTTCACATAGAGAGAGAGAGAGAGTGTTTTCTTACATTCTTAACAATAGAGAGATCTAATTCCAACTGTTGAATACAACCCATAGCTTCAAGTGACAAATCCACAAAACATAAGCTCACTTTTTTCCACATCCACTCTCACTCTCACTCTCGCTCACCACATCCCACACTTCACAAACCTCATTCTTTACCACAAAATTGAAAATAACCACAAATTCCAAGGTTGATTTTGCAATTTACCCTATGATGTATGGCATAAACTACATGGTTTCTTATCTTTGAGACATCCAATCACAATGACACCAACTTAGGACTAATAAAAAAGGCGCATAACTATTTAGTCGCATTGATTCCTTCACAGCCAATTCTATATTTTCATTATTTTAGTAGTCGGTTTTAATGTAACAAAACATGGGACGCACGTCATTCTCTAAGAAAATGAAGAGGCATTACAATTTGAATTCTATATGAGATGGGACTAATGACAATTTGAAAAAAAAAACATGGGATTGGTTCACTTCCGAAACCGAACTAAAGCCTAAAAATCTATACTAAAAACACCATCCTACCTATTCATCTCCATCATGTAGGCAGTGGCTCTAAACTCTTCCCAATAACATTCCAAATGAGAATCTCATGGGACATAACTATGATAAATTATGTGCCCTTATGATATATCAAACACTAGCAAATTTTTATTTTAACATTTGTTAAAAGAAAGATCGAGAATACCACATTTCCTTTGAACCCTGTGAATATACCAACATCTTAAACAAATAATCAATGTTTAAAAAGGCGAACGAGGCGTACGCCTCTAGGCGAGACGCTAAAAAAAAGCCTCGAGGCTTTAGCCTCAGGGTTAAATTTGAGACTTACGCCTCGACGCGCCTCACACCAAAAAAAAAAAAAAACTATTTTTCTTCTTTCATCACAAAGTATGTTTTTTTAAAGGTTAAAGTTCTTCATTTTTCTAAAATTGCACTTAACTTAAAAAAAATATTGTTTTAATCTACTAAATCTTCTTTTTTTTTATTTTTTTTTTGTTTTAAAATTGCACTTAATTTTGTTTTTCTTTACTAATTTGTTTTAAACAATATTTTTGTAATAAATATATACTTTGTTTGAAATAAATGTACTAAATTAACTTCAATATTACTTTTTTTTTAAAGGTTTCTGTTTTTTGGTTTTCAACTTAGATTAATATGTTTTCTTTAACTTAGACTAATATATTTTAAAGGCTGCTGCTTTTTTGTTAATAAACTTGGGTTGATATGTTCAATGTTTAAAAAGGCGTTTGAGGCTTACGTGTAGAGGCTTAAGCCTCAGGGTTGAATTTGAGGCTTACGCCTCCATGCGCCTCGTGCCTTTTTGCTGAGGCGGGGAAAAAATAAAAACTCTTGTTCTTTTTTTTGTTTTAAAACTGCACTTAACTTATACTATTTACTATTGTAACTTGAGAGAAATTTTTAAAAAATAACCAATATGTTAATGAAACTTAAAAAACTGATTTTGTCAATTTGATTTTGTTTGAAATAAATGTACTAAATTAACTTCAATATGACTTTTTTTTTAAAGTTTTCTGTTTTTTGTTTTTCAACTTAGATTAATATGTTATCTTTAACTAAACTGAATATATATTAAGAAACTAATATATTTTAAAGGTTGCTGTTTTTTTTAATAAACTTGGGTTGATATGTTTTATTATTTTTTTAATAAAATTGTTGTTTATTTAATCTTACCCTGAAAATCAATGTTTTTTAATAAATTTGCTTGTTAAGTTGCATTGATTAATTTACCGTCATATTATAAAATAACCAATATGTGAATGAAGCTAAAAAAATGATTTTGCAAATATGATTTTGCATTGATTAATTTATTGTCATATTGTAAAATAACCAATATGTTAAAATTGATTTTCTCAAATTACTTTTTTTTTAAGTTATCTCGGAGGAACAAAAAAATGTCAAACTATGTGAGAAAGTCCTCAAGGATTTTTTTTTTTTAGTTTTATTTTATATTTCTTTGTTATTTTATTTTTATGGTTTTTATTAGTATTTTTTTAATATTATTTTGCTTTTTTTTTTCTTTTCGGTGAGGCTTACGCCTCGCCTTTCGCCTTTTTAAACATTGAATATGTTTTATTATTTTTTTAATAAAGTTGTTGATTTTTTAATCTTAGCTTGAAAATCAATGTTTTTTTAATAAAGTTGCTGTTAAGTTGCATTGATTAATTTATTGTCATATTACAAAATATCAAATATGTGAATGAAGCTAAAAAAATGATTTTGTCAATACGATTTTGCATTGATTAATTTATTGTCATACTGTAAAATAACCAATATATTAAAATTGATTTTCTCAGATTACTTTTTTTTCTAAAGTTATCTTGGGGGAACAAAAAAATGTCAAACTATGTGAGAAAGCCCTCAAGGATATTTTTTTTTGTAGTTTTATTTTATATTTCTTTGTTATTTTATTTTTAAGGTTTTATTAGTATTTTTTTAATATTATTTTGCTCTTTTTTTTCATTTCGGTGAGGCTTACGCCTCAAACACCTCGACTAAAACGCCTCGCCTCGCGCCTTTTTAAACATTGCAAATAATGTGTGTATTTTCAGTTAAATTATTACTCTCATTCCAATCGAGACTCGTAGGAGCTTAATACATTGTATTTAGTAATAAATTGATACGTATTAAATAGTAGGTAATGTTAGTATATAGGTAAATTTTCCATATAACTTCAATATATAATTAAGATGATTGATTTTCCCTTGTCTTTGGTTTGTATATACACAACATTGACAAAAGGAAATGACAACGTCCACAAAGGAAATGCCGAAAACAATCATATGCACAAATTTGAATAGTAAAGAGTAATAGTTCCTCTATCCCATCCTAAAAGTCCACTATTCCTTTTTAGGTCGTCCCAAATTAAGGATCCACTTTCATTTTTTGGACATAATCAACGAAACAAGTTTTATGTTGGTGAACAAGAGTAGATCTTGACCATTGGTCAATTATCCTTAATCTATACAAAATAAAAAACATGAACTCTTAATTTAGGACGGAGGGAGTATGAAGTATACCAAAAATTAGGCCCAACTGAGGTGTCATAAATACATTGGTTGGTGTGTGGGATTGAAATGGGTACACTAGAAAAACAACCCAATGTATTGTTGTCACATCAACAGGATTGTTTTATGGGTCTTTTTGTGGGTATACCTAGTAGAAAGCAAATTACAAAACCATGTTATCCCTTAATTTGAAGTTTTTTCTTATCTCTACTACTTTAAAAGAGGAGAGTTTTTCTTTAATGATATAAAGACTATTTTACCCTCATACAATTTAAAAACCCATCAATACCCTTCTATCTTTCTCTTTCATTCAAGAATATATTATACATTGTATTTTAATCCCACCCACATACACTGCACTTTAATTTGTACACTGACCACTATCTCCTATGCACAACTTCCAACCCAATACACGAAAAAGCCCAATTTTTGCTATGAAGACTTCCCAAGTGAAACCCACTTCTCAAAATATCTCATCTCTCTCACTAAATCATCCTCTAACTAATCACAAAAAAAGCAGGTGGACTAGAAATAATCTTAGCAACACTAAACCGTCCCAAACATATATGCCATTGTGGAAGGTAACTCAAATATGAGGTTCGAATTTACATTTAAATTTGTAATCATTTTGTGTAGATTTGTTTATCACGTTGTTTATTTTATTTTAGAGATTAATATGTTTCATGTTACATAATAACCTGTTTAAAGCCCCCAAATTTGAACACATTAATTTATCTTTTTTTTTATGAGTTTACATTATATAATTGGTGTAGTGATGTATATAGGTTTAATTCATGTGCATAGGTTTTAACAGTTTTAAGAACAAAAACTGTTTGAAAATGGATGTTTTAACAATTTATTGAGTTTTTAAAACTTGAGAATGTAATTTAGTATGTTGAATTTTGATCTTGAGACTGTTAAAATAAGGATTTTGATCTTGATACTTTTTAAATAATACCTGAACAGGAATCCACTTGGAACATATTTGGTACGAAATTTACACGGGTGAAGACGTTATTCGATTTTTAATCAAGACTCCGGTTCATCTGCATTATCTTTATTTATTTCTTTGTGTGTATACTCCCTTTGTCAGTATTACCGACCATTGTATTTTTTTCATTTTGACAGTAAAAAGACACGTATGGAGAGAATCTGGTTCATCTGACTATGTTCTTATTTAAAATTATGACATTTAATCCTTATTATTAACTCGAGAGAGTATAATTGTAAAAAAACACGGATGGAGCTCTTTAGATTTCATATTAATTGTTTTCTGGAGTTTCATGATCTCTGCATCTCTGAAAATACACCTCTCTCTCTCTCTCTTATACATAAAAAGAGATGATTTCCTCTTTAATGGTGTAATTTTTTTATGAAAATTATATTGTTTATAAAAACCTTATTTTTTAATTAAAAACTTCATTTCTTATAAGAAAAAATTGTATTCTTAAAAATATGTAAAGAAAAAAACAAAAATATATAGAAAAAAATTGTATTTTTTTATATAAATTGTATTTTTAAAAAGCGTTACTTTTTTATATAAAAAACAATAAAAAAATTTTGTTTTTATATAAAAAATAGTATTTTATTTATTTATAAAAAACAATATTTTTATAAATGCTTTTTTAAATTATATTTTTTATGAATACAAATTTTAACAATACAGTTTGTTTTAAAAATTAAGTTTTTTAGTAATACAGCTTTTATACACAAGAGTTTTTTTATTAAAAAAATTATAATTTTTATTAAAAAAAAGTGTCTTTTTCTATATATATATATATAATATAGTTTTATAAAATAATATGTTTTTAAAATTTACCGTTTTAAAAAAAATATAAAATCTTAAAAAATATATTTTTTAATCTTAGGATTAGACCTTGACATATGTTTACAACCTCACTGTTCCAACTTTTCAGGTAAGTTTGTCTTACGTTTTTAACAAATATCTATAAGCTCAATTTTTGTTGTTCATAATTTGGGCACGCTATATTACCATTATTGGATATTGACTCATTGTTCAACCAAACACAAGGTACTTGCTTCAATTAATGGTTCAAGATGACAACGAAAGAGCAACAGTCACACTGTTCAAGGAAACATAGTTTTTCATTGCCTGCAACATTCAAACTTTCATCGTTTCTAAAGAAAATGTAATATCATTCTTATTAAAACTTAAAATTCATGCATACATTTCAAACGTTCTATACTAACTTCATATACTTATTTTTTTATGTTAATTTATTCTACAGGGGATTGTGCACTCGGACTATATTTGAAAGTTATATACGTGCATTGGCAAAATTAGCAGATTCTACATTTAAGGAAAATTGCTTAGAGATTCTAATCGAAAGCCGCACATTTTGTCGCTCATAAAATTGAAGATGAATAAGACACATAGAATTCTAACAAATGTCAAAAGCAACATTATATTTTAATATTTTATCATTACACTTTGTTATTATCTTAGTTCTTCCATAAACAATTTGTCTCTTCCTTTGCATTTTACATTTTAAATAACTCGGATTCATTGACATTGATTTTTACTATTTCATGAGATTTCATATCTTAATATGTGATTATCGCTTCATTGTTTTACACATTGATATCATTTACTTCATTACTTGTACATAATTTGTTATAGTTTTTATGCTTTATATGAATAATTTTTAAATTAACAGCTTCTTATTCATTTATTCAGCTAATCCAATTGAATGTTTGGATTTGCCCACACGTGCAAAGCACGTGGGCACATCTAGTATATTTTAAGAAGGTATAATAACCATATCCCTAAATCTAAACTTGTCAATGGGTCGTGCCGAATCGTGTTTTTTATTGTGTTCGGGTCTTATCAAGTTTGTGTTCCTGTTTAAATTGGTGAATTTTTATTGCGTGAAAAAATCATATTCAAACATGACTCGTTACCTTAACGTCCTGTTGTGTCATGTTCACCCGTTATTATCCATTATGATAATGAATCATTTCAAATCGTATACCGGTTAACACAATCCCATTAATAAACACAACCAAACCCATTAATTCATTAACATCACTAAAACTATTGGATCTTAACAAGTTTTAACGAGTGAAGAGGGTCAACGCCAAATCGGACCCGTTAACTATCGTGTCTTATTGAGCGCCATCCGAACCTATTAAGGGTTCACCCATCAACTTCTAAATTCGTTTTGGATCGTGTCGTGCCATTTTGCGAGATCTACCTAAATCAAACTTTCACAACTAAACACAAATTCAATCACTATTGCAAAGACAAACAACAAATGAAAGAAAATGACAGAAATTTAGAGATATAGGGAGAGAAAAAGAGTTCTCACGTTCTTGGCATTAGAGAGATCTAACTCCAATTGTTGAATATAATCCAAAGCTTCGGGTGACAAATCCCCAAGACTTTTAAGCTCACTTCTCTCCACATCTTCAACACTCTCACTCTCTTCATTCTTCACTTCACAAACCTCATTCTTCTCTGCAAAATTCGACCTTTTCAACTTATCCGAAGACAAATCAAAATTCCTCATCAACGAAATCCTATACTCAGTATTCCACAAAGTATACCTAAAAACAGAAACCAACTCAAAATCACCATCTAAACAACATTAAATTTCAAAAATAAAGCTAGTATTAGCATTACCCTGTGATGATGGATGAAACTAAGAGGCGATGGAGAGGATGCTTTGAAACCCTAACTTGAACCGAAAACTGATCCGATGGGAGTAACCCCAACATAGTTGAGATCGTTTGCTTCATGGAATCCTTGGCGGAATCAGAAACGCCCTTGGAGATAACGGAATTATCTAAAGGCTCGATTTTATGGAGCATATTTGCAATAACGGAAAATTCACGGTCGAAACCGGATTTTCTGATGGAGACGTAGTCATCGGAAACTCCTCCACCGTCAACGCCGGAGATTAGGCAGTTGATGGGACGTCTCTTGACGGCCGGGAGTAAGGGCCGGATGAGGAGAGGGTGGGGAGAGGGTTGGACAGGCTTCAGTGACAGGTCGGTGACGCGGGTAAGCAAGAAAGCCGCCCTCACAGTCGTCGCCATAACAAAAACCTCAGCTCTCACGTCTAGAATGTTTTATTTCTTAGCCTCTCTCTCACCCACCAATTTCTGATTTGTTTTGTCGGGTTTTTGAGTGGTTAGGATCATGGCTATGGGAAATTACGGATTCGCCACTTAATTTAAGTAGTGAGAGACACGAGGAACCTCGACTCTGACCGGAAATTTTTTTTTTTTTTTTTTTTTGGGAAAGTTGTAATGGGTCCAACGAGGACTGGGCATGTTAGATCTTGAAGCCGATGCTTTCGTTACACGGGTTATGTGCTTTGCGTATATAAATTCTTATGGACGTCAATTTAAAAAGGGGTAATTATATCTGGGTCTTATTTATTGAGTCAACAAGCTTATAAATTTTATTGACTTTTTAATAATTTCATAGGTTCTATTCCAACTTTTTAAGAAATTTTTTCACAATTTTACCCTTTTAAAACCAATCATCCGTAACTTCCTTGAGAAAGTTACATAAGTGGTTGGACTTTTTGTTTTAATCTTTAAATAATCATAATTTTTTATTCACAAATCCGTTTTTCGCAAAATTACTATTTTTGAAATCTGCTCGACGAGATCTATCAAACAAGATCCATGAAGACTATAAAATTCCAAAGAAAAAAATTTACACAAACAGTAAACTTTACTGTATGCACTATAATTTGAAATAGTTTTATATCTGTGACATTTCACAAACAGACAGTAACATTTACTGTGGTAATACTACACAGTAATATATATATATATATATATATATATATATATATATATATATATATATATATATATATATATCCGGTGGATCCAAACCCTCTTTTTTCAAATATACCTTATATTTAAAGGTTCGCGCTAACGGCATCCAATCCTTACCACCATTATTGGCGCTTCAACGACCTTCGTCAGAACTCCGATTTGGGGTGGGTAAGGGTGGCATGTGGTGCCGCTGGCGCGGACCTTTGAAAATAAGAGACTTTTGAATAAATGGGCTTTGGCTCCACCGGATTATCATAGGGTGCCGCTGGCGCGGACCTTTGAAAATAAGATTGGATCAATGGGATTGGGATCATCTGGAGCGTCAATTTGGGGTGAATAGGGGTGGCACAGAACTTTAAAAATTTACGAGCAAATATATATATATATAGTTTGTAAAAATGTCATAGATATTAAACTTTATTGTATACACCAGAAAATGAAATAGTTTTATATTTGTGACATTTTCACAAACAATAACATTTACTGTGATAATATATTTATGAAATAGTTTTATATAAATAACATTTTCACAAACAGTAACATTTACCGAGTTAATATTACACAATATATATATAACATTTTCACAAACACTAACATTTACTGAGTTAATATTACACAATATAAATATAACATTTTCACAAACAGTAACATTTACAAAGTTAATATTACATAATATATATATATATATATACACACACACACACACACACACGGTAGATCCAAACCACTATTTTTTTTTTCAAAATTACCATATTTTTAAATATTTACGATAGCGACATTCAATCTCCACCACTACCCAACCCCATTGTCGGAGCTTCAACGACTTTCATCAGATCTATGGTTTGGGTTGGTAGTAGTGGCATAGGGTGCCGCTGGTGCGGACCTCTGAAATTAAGAGAATATTAGATAAATGGATTTTGAATCCACCGGAGCTCCGATTTGGGGTGAGTAGGGGTGGCATTGAGTTAGGTTTATATCTATAATATTTTCACAAGCATTAACATTTACTATGTTCATATAACACAGTATATATATATATATATATCCAAACCTTTTTTTTCTGATATTATCTTATTTTTAACGGTCCGCGCTAGCGGCATCCAATCTCCACCACCACCCACCCCCTTTATCGGAGCTCCAACAACCTTCATCAGAGCTCTGATTTGAGGTGGCATGGGATGCCGATGTAACATTTTCACAAACAGTAACATTTATTATTTGTGAAAATATTACAGATATAAGCCTAATCCAATGCTATCCCTACTCACCTCAAACTGGAGCGCCGGTGTATCCAAACCCCATTTATTCAATATTCTCTTATTTCCTAAGGTCCGCGCCAGCGGCACTCCATATCACCCCAAATCAGAACTCTGATGAAGGTTGTTGGAGCTCCGACAATTGGGGTTGGTGGTGGTCGAGATTAGATACCGCTAGCACGGGCCGTTAAAAATAAGATAATATCAGAAAAAAGAGGTTTGGATCCACCGTATATATATATATATATATATATATATATATATATATATATATACTGTGTTATAACACAGTAAATGTTAACGTTTGTAAAAATATTATAGATATAAACATAACTCAATGTCACCCCTACTCACCCCAAATCGGAGTGTCAGTGAATCCAAACTCCATTTATCTAATATTCTCTTAATTTCATAGGGTCGCGCCAATAGCACCCTATGCCACTACTACCCACCTAAATCATAGCTCTGATGAAAGTCTTGAAGCTTCGACAATTGAGGTGGGTAGTGGTGGGGATTGAATGTCGCTAGAGTAAACCTTTAAAAATATGGTAATTTAAAAAAAAGAGTTTTGGATCTACCGTGTGTGTATATATATATATATAAACTCAGTAAATGTTACCGTTTGTGAAAATGTTATATATATATATATATATATATATATATATATATATATATATATATATTGTGTAATATTAACTCAGTAAATGTTACTGTTTGTGAAAATGTTATATATATAAAACTATTTCATTTTCTGGTGTAAACAATAAAGTTTAATATCTATGACATTTTTACAAACTATATATATATATATATATATATATATATATATATCCAATATGCTCCTATTTTTAAAGTTCTGTGCCACCCCTATTCACCCCAAATTGGCGCTCCAGATGATCCCGATCCCATTTATCCAATCTTATCTTCAAAGGTCCGCGCCAGCGGCCCCCATGATACTTCGGTGGATCCAAAGCCCATTTATTCAAAAGTCTCTTATTGTCAAAGGTCCGCGCCAGCGGCACCACATGCCACCCTTATCCAACCCAAATCGGAGCTCTGACGAAGGTCGTTGAAGCTCCAATAATGGTGGTAAGGATTGGATGCTGCTAGCGTGAACCTTCAAATATAAGGTAATTTTGAAAAAAAATGGTTTGGATCCACCGTATATATATATATATATATATATATATATATATATATATATAGTGTGTGTGTGTAGTATTAGCACAGTAAATGTTACTGTCTGTTTGTTAAAATGTCACATATATAAAACTATTTCATATTCTAGTGCATACAGTAAAGTTTACTGTTTGTGTAAATTTTTTTCTTTGGAATTTTATAGCCTTCATGGATCTTGTTTGATAGATCTCGTCGAGCAGATTTCAAAAATAGTAATTTTGTGAAAAACGGATTTGTGAATCAAAAGTTATGATCATTTGAAGATTAAAAAAAAAAGTTCAACCACTTATGTAACTTCCTCAAGGAAGTTACGGATTGTTGGTTTTAAAAGGGTAAAATTGGAAAAAAAGTTCCAAAAAATTAGGAATAGGACTTATATGTAAGGAAAAAACATGATGGGACTAGAATGTATATAAGAAAGTCTAATAGGATCTAAACGTAAATGCCCCATTTAAAAAAGGGAGTTATAAAATTAGTGCTTAGCCCTTTCATCATTGAAATATAAAATATCTAAACTTTTTCTTCATTTTTTTATGCTCATACGAAATGTGAAAAACATGGGTCAACCATTTACTAACTATTTATATTGGAAGATTGTACAAGGCATTATTGGGATTTAGTGTTTACATATCAAATTCTTACACAATTTTTTTTAATTATTGGGATTATAGAAAGAGAGTTTATCGGGACAAAAAATATTAATCAAACTAAATACGTAATTAAATAAATTACATCAAATACAAGTTTAATTACATTAAAACAGTGGTTTAATTAAATTCATAAATAATAAAATATTAAAACTCAATAATGCTCAAGGAGAAAAGTCGATTAAACGAAAAACAATTCCACCACATTGTCGATACATCGAACATCGGCTTGCTCGTCCAACCACAAGTCGTCGAAATCTTTCCCCAACGATACCTCGATCACTTTTACCTGGAACTCGTAAGATTGCAACAGACGGTTGTGCACCATGGTTCTAGTAGTGGCGCTCGAATCCATCTCACTATTGGCAATTCGTGATCATCCACGCATGTCACAGATATAAACTCTTTTCTTGTTGGCTTAGATGGAGTCTAGATAGTGGGGTTGGGGGTAGAGTATATATCGTACGATGATGATGAGTCGACTGCCACCGGTGAGGCGAATAGAGTACTAGTCCCCTCACCAACCTTCTCATTACCCTTTTCCTTTATTTTTCGCCTTCCCCTTCCCCTTCCCCTTAGCCATGCATGCCCGTTTGATTTACTTGAACATATATTTCATGGTTTGTTGGAGATTTTTCAACTTCGAATTCATCACCTACATGTATGTGTCGACACTAGAGGACAACCCACTATGACCGTAAGTAGTAGTGGCAAAACTATGGGCTAAGCCTAATTTGAGCGGATCAAATATGGGTTGGGCCAAATATGAGTTGGACTAAATGTGGGTTAGGCGGCTGACCAATATAGGCTGGGTCAACCTATATTTAGCGCAACCCATATTTTACTCACAACTTTTAAAAGTGAGCTTTATATTTTACTCGTAGCTTTTAAAATTGGCTCCATATTTTATTAATAGCTTTTAAACATGGGCCCCATATTTAACTCGTAACTTGTAAATATGGGCCTCATATTTAAATAACTGGGTTAATATGGGTTGTTTTTATTATTTAGGCCACATTTTACCACTACTAACCTCAAGCAAGGCCCATCAGCTATGAATTTCCTATCCTGGAACTAACACTCCGAGTACAACCTTTTATATATTGGTCCAGCACGTAGCTATGTGCATATGTACTTAATGATGCCTTATCAACATTACTTTGGATGTCATGCACCACATTTAGCCTCTCATGAAACAGTATAAAAATATGTTATTAACCTTGAAAACGAATATTAATAAATTAATGAAATTGGCAATATAATTTCATTTATAACTTGCCAATGTCTCAGTAACCTGCGAATTAGCATTCTGGCTCTTCTTCGACTAAAACTCTACATAGGAGTCAATTATATATGGCTTTCTCTTGGAACCACTCCCTGAATCCTTCGCCGATTAAATTTAATAATAAGTTTTTAATTTGACCATTAAACAAAATGTGA
The DNA here is from genome assembly GCA_949130495.1 of Sambucus nigra. Classification (NCBI taxonomy): domain Eukaryota; kingdom Viridiplantae; phylum Streptophyta; class Magnoliopsida; order Dipsacales; family Adoxaceae; genus Sambucus; species Sambucus nigra. Next base: position 283,412,392 of record OX422220.1, on the reverse strand, counting down.
CCAAATTAAAACAATTTACTTACCACAATATGCTCCACCTTTGCGTAAATTATCCACCTGGAGTAATGCACATCCAACTTTTTGACCGGTTTACTCGTCGACTCATGAAGGACCACTGCTTATCAAGAGCCTCAAAATCTACAAACCTCCGTCAGTTGGCCAATGTGTCTTACTCATTCTCCGAGATGATGTCCCTATATCGCAGCGCGAATTCTCGATCCTTTCCAAAATTGTGGGTGAGCATGTTCTTCTTCCATTGATCGCGTACAATGACCAATATATTATCCAACGATTACGGGGTCAAGTTAAATTGCTCATTATGTTTTTTAGTTTGCCATATTCTATTACACCTCCACATCATCATGTACATTTTCAAAATCTCAATAGAAGACAAGTTAGTGATCAAATGCGAAAATCGAAGATCGAAGAGTTAAGATCGTCACTACAATCATCGGAGAAGGTTATGAGTTTGATTTTGTGTAACATTTAAGTTCAGGGGCATTTTAAAAGTGCTTGAAAATATCAAATATGTTTCCAAAATATTGTTTTTAAAAATTCCAAAGTCATTAGAATGGCGTTTAGTTGTCATTCAGATGAGGGTATGTACCTCGTTAGAACAACTTTGAACGAAATCATTTTTGGAAACTTTTAACCCGTTTTGTTTTCTCATTAGAAGTAGTTCAAACGAGATCAGGTGCTTTGTTCGAACGAGCCAACAAGAAATTTATTTTTTTACGAGATTTTAAACACAATCTTTCAAGTCTATCTCTTGGAGATTTTCTCCCTATATAAAGAGATACAAACTTGCAATTTATATCAAGCCTTTTACACCACGTTTTGTGATCGACCACTTTATTTTTCAAATTCAAACCCCTTAAATATTTTGTGATCACTTTTTCATACCTTGAAGAACACATTACACGTTTATATCCCTGTGGAGTTCATTAAATACTGCTAAAGATAGAAAAGGAGTTTTCGAAGGCTGATCAGTGGACACCAAGGTAGATGGAGCTTATTATAGAGCGTTGTTGGATCTACACTGCTTTCGTTATCTATAAGGAAGGAAAACATAAATGCGACACTTAGTGGAGTCTAAATCTGTACGTCGCCCTGTGTCATTTTGTAAACAGTGTTGAAAAGGATATTTTCCCCAAAGGTTTTTTTCCTCATATCTCCTGTATTATGGTTTGTTTTATTCAATTTAACTTCAATATCTTGAATGTTTAGGTTAATCTAATTAACCAAGATAAAATTATACTAAAATTAAATTTGGCTTGTTAGTGACCTACTTTACGATTTTTACATTTGACCATATAACCGAACCTCCCCATAAGTGATTTTCAAGATTTGTGCCTACAAAAAGGGAGACATATAATGGATAACCTTATGGATTTTTTCTTATGGAGAGAAGTTAATGAAACGAATAAAATCAACATTTTAAGCATTTTTAGAATCATAGAAGGGTTGTGAGTTTTACATATATAAATAAAACACAAAAATCTTTAATAGATTTCTTTAGAGCTTATCCTAAATCACATACACAAGATCTAATACATGTGTGTGTGTGTGTGTGTTAGTTTCTTCAATCCATTTTAGTTAAGATCATAAAAATAATTAAAATTACAGACGAATACTTACATAATTGAAATTGAGGGCTTGGATTAAGCCGATTTTCTTTAGGGTTTTAACTGATTTGATATACGGCCAAGTTTTGAGAGATAGAGAGAGGTGTTAACAAGTACATGAAAAAAAAGACGAATAATTGAATTGGGGATGAATTCGGAGGCTCTTGAAGTCGCTTAAAATAAACGGGGACAATTGCCTTATGAGAGAAATTTAGAGGCTCTTGAATTGGGTTAAAATTGGAGGTTATAAATAGAATTGAATATTATATGAGGTTAATATAATCTATATTATACATCTAATATGATAGTATTGGAGGAGTTAATGAGCTTTTAACAGGGCACATGTTATTAACTAATATTTGCAAGCCTAGAATATAAAAAAACCACACCCCTTTCTCGGTTTACCCATCCTTGTTAATGAGCTTTTCACAGGGGCACATGTTATCAACTAATATTGGCAAGTCTAGAATATAAAAAAATCACACCCCTTTCTCGATTTACCCATCCTTGAAAATGAAAGAGCATAGCGATTAATGCCAACCATTTTCTCACTCCCCCAGTAACTCCATTTAGACACCAAATTTACTATTATTCTCATGTGTTCTTTTTACTCTTATTTTATGTGTTTAATAATAGCTACATTATTTACTTTTTTTCATATGTGTGTATCCGTGTTATATATACCAGCATTTTTTTTTATATTTTAAAGTCCCATGATTAGTTGGTTCATTTTTATTTAGTAGTTTGATTAAAATGGGATGCTTCTTATTTATGTGCATATTTGTATTATATATTCAATATTTTTCATGATTTTTTGGGAATTTTACCTTGAACGTGTTGAATTATATATTGTTAAGTGTTCTTTGGTATTTATATTTTAATTTTTAGAGTCATTGTTATCTGTGGAAATTAATTGACAAGAAAATGTTGATTGGAAAGTAAAATATTATCACAGTAGCATTTGGTCCACTTAAAAAATGACTTGTATTTCAACTTTATTATAAATATATGTGTTTTTTACCCAATTTTGATTAAAATTGAATATTATTTTATTATCTTTTTCATTAAAAATCTGTATATTAATTAAAAGTATTCTCACATGGTAATTGTTTTTAAAAACTACGTGTTTTTTTGTGAATATTTGTGTTTAACAATAATATTTTAACTAATTTTAAAACTTTACAATAATTAAAACTATTTTCAACCATTTTATTTTCAAAGATTGCACATATTCTGATGCAATCATCGTGGGTATGTTGAACTCAAGAAGGTGGTTTCCAAATGAAAGCATTAAATACAATGATTCTTCATTATTTTCAACCTTTCTAATTTTAAACTAATATTATGTGCCCTAAGGACACATGCTATTACGACCCTTTATATTTACTATTTTTCCTTTCTCATCTTTAATATAGTGTTATTTGAAACTATAAAAATAAATAAATCAAAAATCTCTTTTGAAAAAAAAATGAATAAATTAAAAATATCTTGAAAAAAAAAATGATCCATTATAGACTATATTAATTCATCTCTTAATCCAACACAATCTAGATTCAATTAATCTATGTTCATCATTTTCCATTCAAATGACATTACTCAATGCTACTAATATTATTACATATATATGACAATTTTATCTCTATAAAAAAAGTTAATATTTCTTTTCGAAAATTTCAAATTCCTTTATATAAATGAAAAAAAATTGGTTATAAAAACATTTTTAACGTTGTATATATAGAAAAAACTTTAAAGTTTTTATTTATATGAAAAAGTATTTACATGGCGAGATATATTTTTCATGTATATATAGAAAAAACTTTAAAATTTTGGTTAGAAATTTGTTTAAATTAATTAGCATGTAAATCTCGCCATGCGGATTTTTTTTAACAAAATTATTAAAATATTCATTAAAAATATATAAGAAAATATGTTTCGGAAATTATAAAATAAAAAAATTTATTCAAATATCGAGTATTGCATGAACACAACATCAAATTTATACGGATCAACTCGAAGATCCAACATAGTTTTTTATCATCCATCCGAACAATAAGATTTCCAACAAACCTATATTTATTTTATTGTGTATATGTGCATCAACATATAATCTATATAGATTTCTTTCATGCTACCATTATCAATTCTCTTACCCCCAAGCAGGGGATCAATTTGTTGTTAGATTTCTTTTCTTAATCTAATATGAATATAATTTATAATAACATATCATGTATATAAAATATACGAAAAGACTCGTGAGAATTTTATTCTAAGATATGTATAAACACGAAAAGAATTAATGGACAAACATACTTATATATTTATATAATATATCATCAGAATTGGTCTTTATTTTAAAATTATCTTGTGTATCATGTATGTATTCGTTTTGTATTGAAAACAATTTTTTTTTACATATCTCTCTAAAGTTATACCATAACTCTACATACATATATACAAAATGTAATATAGATGACTAATTTTGCGAAAAAGAAATAGGTAATATAAATTAATAAAAATAACCGAACAAAGTATCAACAAATCATGATTGGTCATATATTTCGAATGAAATTTCTTGTTGATTTCTAACTCAATGTATACAAATTAAGTTTTCAAGATAAAGGTATATGAAAGAACTAAAGCTTTAAAGCCTAACATATACAATGAAAAATAACATTGAAATAAACTTAAAGTTTAAGGCAGATGGTATGAATACAAACTTACCCAATTACAATGCAGTAAGGAGTGGCATATTCTACAATAGACAAAAAAGAAAAATTATAGATCCTACATTAAAATAATTCAATACGAGAAATATAAATTGAACATTAAGATACCTAATATTTTGACCAATATAGAAACAAAATACAAATAAATAATAAATTTAAGTAAAGACATTGTTCCCCAAATGATGACTGGTATTTGAATTAATAAAAAATCCCCTCATCTTTCCTTCATAACTCAATTGATGCAGGTGAGGTGTTCGATAGTATGTCATGAAGATAAATCAATACAATCATTGAAAAATATCTTCTTTCAAACCATCAATTGATTAAGCGAGTAGTGAATGACGAATTTATGAAGGGAGAAATAAGAGGAAAATTTTATACATCTTTCAGGGTTTTCTCATTCCCTGACCTTCTCAAATAGATAAAATGGAATATATATGCAAAGAAAGAGAGATGAAAGGTGTGCAATGGAAGGGGAATAGTCGAAAATAAGAATGGTTTGAATGATGCTGTCGTTTCAATTTCGAAGGAAAAATCACAGGTGTATTTGTAGGCCAACAATATTGGAGTGGTTGGTGAAGGTATGCATTAATTGAAGACAATTGGTGGGACTACACTTGAAGACTCCGTTTTTAACCTTTGATCTCCTTTCCTTATGTCTCTTCATTTTAAAATCTATCCATATAATCCCCTTAACGTCAACCCTTTTTTCATTTCATCTTAATTAAAATTGTCCACGTGGCACACTAAAGAAACGACAAATGTCGTCACGTGATTCTGCTGTCAACTTTATTTATTTTAATTATCTTTTTGTTCATGTCTAAATAAAATACGGAGAAACTTAAGATGGCAATAAATTCCAAGTCTACTATATTTTATTTAAGGAAAGAATATATGGTTACACTCCACACATGACCTCAGACTTTATTTAATCTACGAGATGGCTGACCGGTTATCCCGAGTTATTATATAACTAGTGTGCAACCCACGCATTGCGTTGCCGATGGATTTAATTTATTTTTTTGGTCATGTCACGAATACGATAATATGATCAAAGAAAATTACAAAGAAAACATAGAAACTCAACCGTTATCTCATCCAAATTATTTTTACGTAGTTCAAGCTTTGTGCAAATAAGGCACACAAATGGATCATAGTTTTACGGTAGTACATACAATGAATTATTAATTAACAGGTCAAGTGCACTTGGGTGGCAAAGGTAAAGAAGTAAAAACTTACATTTTATGACCAAAGTTTGTTAGCGTGGAATTTTTCTCGTTTAGTTTTGTAGTTTTTTAGACGATTATTGATGTGTTTAAAATAAAAAAAAATTAATGAATTTGAAAATTCAGGTTAATTATTATGAATCCATAAAAATAGTCGATTTCAGAAACGTCCACCAATTTAGCAGAGGGGTTTGATTACTTGGCATTTCATATTAGATCACTATCCTATATGGGCTATAAAATTTTCATAAATTGATGTGTAAACTTCAGCATCAAGTATAAAGATATACAACTAAGTTTCCATTAAGAACAATTAGATATGAAGAATTTGTACGAGATGCCGTATATATTAATACATGTTCGAGAGGTTGTTGAACGGTAACGGTTTGTGGTTCTTCAATGTTGCAAAGGCCATAGGAAAATTGGGGGATATGGATTGTCGGTAAAGATTGGAGAGAGAGAAGAAAGTGAAGACTTTATAGACTTTTAAAGGGCCATTTCACTAGATTGGAAGATTAAGAGATGAAATTAATTAGAGCTGAGTTTTGCCACATGTCAATACATGGCGAAGTCTTCTATAATTTTATATATTACTATAAATATACTAGCATCCAAGTCACGTGATGCGTGACCGAATTTATTTAAATTGTATCGTTTTATTGTTATAGCCTGTTTCACATAATATATTCTACAAATGAAAGAATATTAGATTTAAATTAATATCAAAAGTCACATAAAATGACATTCAATAAGTGCAATCGATATTTTAAATTTTGAGAATACATTACAACTCAATTTTCATTCAGTTTTATGATCACTAAACAAAGAAAATAATTATTTTCAATCATTAAATTAGTTCAATGTAATAATTAAAACTATAGATCCTTTTTAGAACTAAAATTATGAGATAAATATTGTTAATTAGGTATTTTGAATTATGTGAAGGATATTAAGTTTTGGCATCCAAATTTTAAAGTCTAAATGAATAGGTCAAGCAATATTTAAAAGAACGTAAGTTGGAATCAAAATCAACACTAACTTATGAAAAGTTTAAAAGATAAAATAAACATAAGATGAAAAGGGCAAGTGAATTAAATAGCAGGGAGCTTTTTTTAAATAAAATATTTATATAAACTAACAAATTAAATAGGGCATGTATTGTTCACTCGGTGTGCCAAATATTTTTGTTGTTGAACCTATAAATCATAAAAGCAAGATTAAGAAAACAAAAAATACATGTGAATAATAGCAATTCAAAACAATTGAATTTTTTTTGTAAGATAATAAAACAAATAATTGGAACCTGACAACTATACTAATCTTGTCCTTATTTGAATAACAACAATTCAAAAGAATATGAATTTTTTCACAAACTAATACATCAAATAATTGGAACCTGACAACTATACTAACATTGTCATTATATTTTAAAGCATAAAAATTCAGATGGCTTTTGTGTTTCGAAAATCTTAAATGTAGTAGATAGTTGGGGATGATATATATAATCTACATCTCCTCCACCAAATGTTGCATGATTTGAAAAAGTAACAAAAGAACACACAAAAGCTGGCTAATACCCAAAGTTCTTGACCTTTTAAGAACTTCTTATTATTTCCTCACAGAACTTCGATCCAGCAAAGAAGACGTTTCGTTCTAAGCAACCAAAGAAATTATATTATCTTTGACATATACATGTTTATTGATATACGTGAGTTTATAGCTACTAAATGGAGATAATTGTTCACATACAAAACTTCAATTTAAAGACTATCACGTAATTTAAAGATTAAAAAATGTGAAGGGATGAATTTTTTTGCCTTTCACAAAAGTCTTTACAGTAAAAAAAATTATTATTTGGAGTTTTTTTTTCTTTTCGGAATTTAAAGTTGAAAGAATATGTTCTAAGAAATGATTTTATTGTTAAAAAAATCAACATTCTTCACTCTAAGCGGTTCCTAGATTATATGTATATACTTCTCAATTGCTAAATATTTATAAAATACAATGTCCATAGAGAATCAAATTATGAACGCAATAGAGGCATCAAATAGTTATTTATTTTTTAATTTTTTTAGATAAAAAGTATTATAGTTTATTTTATCTAATTGACATGACTAATGCACAACTGAAAATATCTCACACTTGATAATTAAAGTCAAAAGGCATGCACAATACGAATAGTATTAAAAATATTGCCAGCAATTTCAGGCCCTTCGTTCTATTATCCATAACAGTGCTAAATGCTTAAGGAAGCTTTATGAACGGCTGAAAAGTAGGTAAGAAAAATGAAGAGTCTAATTAGGTTAGGGGCTTTGAATTTGTGGCAATCAAAGAGGCACAAAGTAGGAAAGTAAAAAAATAAATAGAATTATTAAATGATATTACCACGTGGCAGTATAAGAGACTTTGAATATGTGGCAATCAAAGAGACACAAAGTAAGAAAGTAAAGAAATAAATAGAATTATTAAATGATATTGCCACGTGGCATTGTAGGAAGGTTTTAAGGCTGCAATTATATATATATATATATATATATACATATATATACAAAAAGGAAATAAAAGATCGGTTACATGAGTTGAGGTAGCCTAAAACGGTTTTCTTGAGTCTTGAACATTTTACTTAATGACTTTCCTTTATATTTGTACCTGTAAGCTAAGTCCTATTTTTAACTTTTCAGGCAGCCATTTAAATTCCACTACTTGTAAGTTCAGTTTGCTTCTCTAACAATCACGTGCTATAGAGAATTTTGGTGATATGTGTGCTTATCATTTGATTTTGGTATATTTTTCATAACTGGTGTATCACTTTGTGGCAAGCCTAAAGTAGTCGACCTCCTCCCGGAGGAAAGTTTTAAGTAGCTTACACCATATGAAATGTCCATTTTTCATGCCAAGATTGACCAGTTGGTTCCCACTATCAAAAGAGCATCATTTACATGACACATTGTTCGTCAAATATATGATACGCAAACGATCGATACTAAAATGATGTATGCACGCTGGTTGTCGACAATCGTACACCGATTAATGAAAACACTTAAGTTCAACGTAATGTTGGTTAGCTGTAGATATAAACTTTCCATCACATTTCGACATTTCATATCTGATTTATTGTTAAATATTTTCATGTCATTTTGAGATTTCAATATTTCATGAGACCTATACTTAATATACAAATAATTTATTTCAATGACATATCGTTTTTTATTGTGATATGGTATATTTGACATACATGCAATATATTTGACATATAATTATATTTTTTTGTTACAATATTTCTAGTTCTCGACCCCATTTGAAATATTGAACTTCTTTTTATTGTGGTAGTTTTAGATGTGAGGGTTGTGTAGTCTAGGTGAATAATTTTTTATATTTTAATTTATGTAACGGTTCATAACACTTACATAAGGAACATTTTTTTTACATATTACCATTTCTAAGTGTTCAGAATTGTTACAATTTTTTTTTTCATTTATAAGTGTTCAAAACTGTTGAAAAATAAAAATGCTTACAAAGTTTTGCAGTAGTTTTGAACCATTGCAATTAAAAAATTTGCAACGATTCAAAACCATTACAAAATATATACATATAATGGCTCAAAACCGTTGTAAAGTTTTCTGCAGTGGTTATCTAAAATGGAAATTCATTCGCAATAAACAGTTGTAAATACCATGTTGTAACGGTTTTGAACCATTGCAAAAATTTTACAATGCATTAATTTACAAGGGTATTAAACAGTTGCAAATTACCTTTTTGGTGTAGTGCTTGTTTGATTCAAAAAATTGGTCGATCGAAGGTGTCCTCAAACCTTCCACTACCGCCTCTCGGTGGAATCCATGCCTTAAACAGTGTACAACCTTCAGATATGGTTGAGCTCATGACCGGAGCTTTAAAAATGATGATAGCCAATCATTAAAAGATGCAGTCACAAATGCTGTCTCTTACTTCGACGTTGGCAGGAAAACTATTAGAGGGGGTCATAAACCCTCATATTATTGCTGTCAGGGGTAATCGAACCCCAACCTCGCCCCCAGAAGAAGGAAAATTAGACCATCATGGATAAGAAATGGAAATATAAAAGGGTTTCACCAGCTTGAAATGGAATATGATGGCGAGAATCCGAGTGATAAAGGTTGTAAGTAAATAAAGAGGAGGACGCAGAGGTTGAACGTAATTAACAAGACGAAACTAATCTTATCAACCATGCAAGACTTCTTCCATCCCAAAGACAATACGAGATACATGGAAAAGGCACCCATAACAACAGAGGGGGAGTGCCTTCACTAGACTTTCAAAAGCTAAGACCTAAGATAGGGTAGGACCCAGAGGTCATGTACCCCTACTGCTCGAAATTAGTGTGAAATAAGACAAAATCTCACAGGAATATAGGGGAACACCGACCCCAAGGGGATCGACCTATGTTGGACCTAAGGATTTATCTAATACACTGACTAATATGAGCTTAGGAGAATTGAGGAGATAAGGCTCCGGGAATAATCCTCTGGAAAGTGAAAGGCCGTGGAAAAACTTTATTCAAAGTTTGGATAACAAGTTAGGAAACTTGATGAAGAGTAATAACCCATTGGAAATGGGGTACATGGAAGGGTCACCCTTCATTTTGAAAATCATCACTTATCCCACTCCAACAAAATTCAAACCCCCCATGATAACACCAAGGTATGAAAGGAGATCCAATCCCATTAATTATGTAGAAATGTATCAATCGGATGCCGATATCCATTCAATATTGGATTCAATGGGGTGCAAAGTTTTCTCAAGCACTCCTACCGGGGTAGTGCATGAATGGTATACAAGCCTGCCGAGGGGGAAAATCAAAAACTTCAAAGAGGTGGTCGACAAGTTTATTCACAGTTTTTACTTCAGTTTGAAATATGCTAATAGGGTGACCCAACTCCTCAATGTCAAATAAAATGAGGGAAATCACTTAGAGACCACATCTCCAAGTTTAACAGGGAAAAACTCGAAGTTGTTTATTCTGATGAGAATATTGCGATAACAATGTTCACCAATGGGATTTTTACCAGACAACTGTACTGGGACCTTTTGAAAGACCCCCTACTTTAATAAATGAAATTTTAGCAAAGGCTCAAAAAGTTATGGGTGAAGAAGAGGCAATGGCATCTAAGAAGGGATAATTCAAATAAGATGACTCTGACAAATCCTCTCAAAACAAGGACAATTGGTAAAATTCCTAAGATAAATTGGAGCTTAAGTTCATTAATTACATGACATTAAATCTTCGTCGGATAAGAGAAACAAGAATAAATAATGTGACTTTCACAAAGATCATATGGCCATGACACTAAAGTTTGTTATTCTCTTAAGGATGAGATTTAAAAACTCATTAAGAAAGGTCGGTTGAAAAGGTCTGTGGATTAGAAAGGTCGACCTCAGGAGAAGAGGATGAGACAGGGGTCCGTTACGCGAGACAAAACAAGAAAGAAGGAAGACAAAAGTCAAAAAGATGGAAATTCATAGAACGACTCACATGAAGAACTTGAACTTCTTGAAAAACTTAAAGATACCAAAGGTGATCTACACTTAATCTCATTCGATATGCATATGATTTTAGGAGGAGTTGAGTTAGCCGATATAAAGCATATATGTGGGATAAGCAAGAGCTAGCACTCGATGAATGGATTTGAATCACACAAAGGAAAAAAGGAAAAAATTCACCATAGGAAGGTGAACATCGATTAATTGATCATTCGCTTTTCTAGGCTTGATTTCAAGAACATCATTTACTCACATGATGACCCATTGGTCGTGAGCCTCGTGGTTTGCTAATAAAATATTTCTCGAATCCTTGTTGATGGAGGAAGTTTAGTAAAAGTAATCTTCTGGGACTATTTCAAAAGTCTGAAGCTTAATGCCAAACAAATTAAGCCCTACTACCAACCCCTTTATCGGCTTCAGTGGGGAGAAGGTTTTCCCACTTGGTATGGTAGAGTTAGATGTTTGTATGGGTAAATGGTCAACTTTCTTAACAAAAAGGTGAACTTTTTGGTTATAGATCAGCATGTGATCTCAGTATATAATTGGGACAAGTCTTCCTAAAATAATTTAAAGTTGTTCAGTTTATCGTTCATCGGATGACGAGGTTTCCTATTCACGTTGGGGTATTATAGGTCTCAAGTAACCAATTAGAAGCAAGAGAATGTTATTCTGCATCTGTCGAGTAGAAAAAAGCTTAAAAGAGTAAGACTACTTCGTACAACATTGACACACTCGACCTAGGGGATGAGGAGAAATTGATAAAGGGTGATATAACCGATCAAGTAAAATTGGTGGTTATTGATGAAGAGTAAAAAAAAATTACAGATTAGCTCATCCTTGAAACCTAGTGTCAAGGATAAGTCGGTCAAGCTCATGAGAGAGAATATAAATATTCACGTGGTCACGTAGGGACATGTAGGGAATAGACCCCAATACCATATGTCATCACCTAGATGTAGACCCTTCGACCAAAGAAGTCAGGTAAAATAAGAAATAATTTTCCCCAAACCATTATCAGATTATTCAGGAAAAAGTGACAAAATTATTGGGTGTGAGTTTATAGAAGAAGTCAAGTACCCCTCTTGACTATCAAATGTTATTCTTATGCCTAACTATAATGACAAATGGCGAATGCATGTAGACTTCACCAACCTAAAAAAGGCATGAGCAAAAATTATTTTCCTTTGCCTCGGATGGATAAATTGGTGGACACCATGACAGGCCATGAGCTCATGAGCTTCATGGATGCCAATAACGCATATAAACAAATCTTAATGTAAGGATATAATTTTATAAATGTCCATCACAATTTAGTATGTCGTATACCGCTTCAAGTCGTTAAAGAATTGAGAAGAGAACATCTACAAAAGACGGATCCGAATTACAAGTTGTCTTCAACATTCAAGCCCAACAATATGACATTTGGTAAGATAATGTTTAAAGTTTCATTTACATTTCATATTAAGAGTGTTGGGATATTTTTAAAAGGAGTTTTAAAAAATATTTTATATAAAAATGTTTATATAAATATTTTTTAAAAAGGTTTCATTATTTTTTTCGAGAAAGTTAGTTTTTAAAAAGTTTTGAGGAAATTTTCTAAGTCAGTAAGCGTACCTCGATTTTGATGCTCAGGTCGTTCAAGTGAGATCACCGTCTCGTTCGAGCGACATTGAGTTGTCGCGCGATGTCGTTTGAATGACATGCGTATCTCATTCGAACGAGATTATTTTTCGTTCGAGCGAGTTGTCTTTTTGGCTGACACGCCTAATTCATGGTTATCCTTTGACCGACTCAATTTCCTATAAAAAGGAATGTTAGCTTTGTTTTTTAAAACGTGGAGAATATTTTTAACTTTAAGAGTTTTAAACTTTTGAAAGTTTTATTTGGTTTGTTTATCTGCCCAGATTTTATCTCGTAACACCTTTTGGCAAAAAGGTTTTTCTCCAACAATTTAAGGGTTCAAATATTTGTTTTGTTTTCAATTCACAAAAATCTCAATTACTTTTGTGTGAATTATTTTGTGGAACCTAAGAACATATTTTTCCTTTGTTCATTCTTTGTGGGGAGATCTCTGCAACCGACAGCTGCGTGCTATTGTGGAGGGAGTCCTTGTGAAGATTTTAGACTGCGTGTCTGGACCGCGCGTCCTGATGGTATAGCTGCATGAGAATCATTGTTGATTTATTTTTAGCCGTTGCTTTGGAGGTTTGACGAATTCACCATGCGTTACTCTTGTGGGCGAAAGCAAGATGGTATGTGTAAGGACATAATTTTATAAATGTCTTGGGTAGAATCAAGGAATTTTCTATTTGTCTTAGATAATAGTATGTATGCCTGATACTGCTACATTCGGCACGTCAACACGATCATCCACGATGGCCTTGATCCAAATCCATGCATCCACCATCTTCACACATGCATCATGCTACATGCGGCGTGCTGCTCAACCGTTCCCACTACTCCACTTCGCGTTATTGGTAAAATTGTTTATTAGAGTTTTTAATATTTGCATAAATATTTGAGAATGTTTAAAAAAAATATTTTTCGAAGTCTGATTTATTTTTAACACAAAAGCAGAAATTTTTCTAAGTGTAGAAGCGAAATTTTCTTGGTCGTCGAGCTCGTTCGAACGACATCGCTCTGTCGTTCAAACGACAAGAGCATGTCGCGCGATCTCGTTCGAGCGACACGTGTGTCTAGTTCGAGCGACATGCCTATGTCGTTCGAATGACGGAACCGCCCCGATTTTCGTATAAATATATGTACCCATTCTGCACGTTTTCCAAGTTTTTTTCATACACGTTTCTGCGATTTACAACCCAAAAAACAGACTTCAAGTTTTTAACGTTTCATGCTTTTTTATTCACAAAATAATTCCTAAATATGTGTGTGAATCTTTAAACCCTCAAAGGATCGTTTTTACTCATCTAGAGTAACTTGTGGATAAGCCGACTCTTTTCCATTGTTGCCCATCTGGAGTTCTTACGGGAGATTCTAGCCGACGACATCGGAACCGACACCTGAGGGTATTTCATATGTCACTCTTGTTTTCAGTATAATCCGTGTAAACCGTTTTTTACAAATTATAGTGAAAATAAAAAGGTTTTGCCCATTTGGGGGATTTTTCCTCATTTGTGTGTTTGTTTGTGATTGAATGTTCTTGCATGATTATATTGTCTTCAATCACACCTAGATGCATGTTTTAGGATATAATTGAAAAACTGAGTTTAATTAAATAATTTCTTTATTTGAACAAATGCGCACTCTCAGTATATAATTAAATGGTCTTGTAAACTTCTCCGAGTTCTAGAAATTAAAAGTTTTGCCCTGCGGGGATTTTTCCTGAAATTTTGCATCGCATGCTATATCTTATTTGATTTGACGCGTAGTTGCATGTCTAGGGGTTGAATTAATATGGTTTAAAAATAGACTCTAATTAAATAAGTGTGCCAAATTAGAAATTTGCGAATTTAATTAATTATCACACACCGTCATATTGTACAAATTGGTATCAGAGCGGGTTACGCTAATTTATCGCATGATCCTGATTTTTCAAGAATTTATTTTTTGATACAATTTGACTTCTCACGTCGTCAAATTGGTATCAGAGCAGGATACACTATTTTATTGTGTATTCCTATTTTCCGCAAAATTTGTGTGATATTGATTTTTTTTGAAAAATCACTTTTGTAAAAAATCACAATTTTTCCAATGGAGCACTTATGCAATCGGATGCCCCCCATTATGACACAAATCAGAATTTTGATGATATAAATCGTTTGAATTTGACGTTTGCTAAAAGAATTGATTTTTTTGGAAAAACAAAATTCTCGTTTTAAATCCGCTATAGATCACTTGCAAGTGGTTCAAAATCAAAGAGATTTTTATCGTGAGAAATTTGTTGCCTTGGACCATGACTTTGTTGCTTTAAAATTGTCCAAGAAGGAGAGTGATGATAGAGTCCTATTTTTAGAAAAAGAATTGGAGGACTTTAAAAATTCTAGTGTTTATTTTTGTGCCAAAGAGGATAAAAATATTTTAGTCGATGAGTTTGTGGCACGTGAAGAGACTCTTAGGAAAAAGTTTGTTTTAATTGAGGGAGAGAGAGATACCCTTGTAGGAATTATTGATAATTTGAAAAAGGCATCCCTTAAATTGGAAGAGTCTAATTCTTTGCTTGAATCAAATATTTAAAAGTTGAAAAATGATTTAAACGATTCAAGTAGATTTGATAGTGATGGTAATGGCTCGTTTTGTTCTCATTCTTCGAGTGTTAAAGCCAAAACTGTAGTTTGTTTTATAAATGTCCTTCATAATTTAGTATGTCGTATACCACTACAAGCCGTCAAATAATTAAGAAGATAATATCTACAAAAGACGGATTCGAATTACAAGTTGTCTTCAACATTCAAGCCCAACAATATGACATTTGGTAAGATAATGTTTAAAGTTTCATTTACATTTCATATTAAGAGTGTTGGGATATTTTAAAAAGGAGTTTTAAAAAAGCTTTTATATAAAAATGTTTTCTAAAAAGGTTTCATTACTGTTTTTCAGAAAGTGGGTTTTTGAAAAGTTTTGAGGAAACTTTCTAAGGCAGTAAGCGTACCTCGGTTTTGATGATTAGGTCGTTCAAGAGAGATCACCATCTCGTTCGAGCGACATTGATATGTCGCGCGATGTCGTTTGAACGACACACGTATCTCGTTCGAGCAAGATTATTTTTCATTCGAGCGAGTTGCCTTTTTGGCTGACAGGCCTGATTCATAGTTATCCTTTGACCAACTCAATTTCCTATAAAAAGGAATGTTAGCTTTGTTTTTTAAAACGTGGATGATTAGGCATAAATTCTTCCCAATTTGTCCCTTAATTTAGCTACTTTTAGCACCTCGAACAAGGTAATCGATTTGACTTTATCTCATAATCTTGCTACTGACTTATCCTAACCAGTACACCGAGTTTCTGGTATTTCGTATTGCTTTTACAGGTATTCGATGTCAAGAAACGAAAGAAAGAAGCCGGAAGAATCGAGAAAGACAAGAAGGAAAGTCAAAAGGGCAAAAGTGTAATTTTTACCGGGAATTCGGATGAGGTACCTAAGATAAATTGAAGATATCACTTTCTTGAGCACATAGGAAGAAACGGCACCTCAATCGGAGTCCCCGAACAAAAGATATGAGCAGTCAAAGTTAAAAAAAAAGGTTAAACAGGCAGACCGGTCCGCCCCCACCCCGGACCGGTCCGCTGTGCCATACTCCAGAAAACCTCGGATCGAAACCAAACCGAAGAAGGATGAAAAATAAAAGAACCAATCCGCCCCGGACCGGTCCGCCAGAAAATAAAAAGAACCAATCCGCATCAAGAGGCAGACCGATCCGCCTAAAGCCCGAACCGGTCCGGCTATCAAGATCTTGAAATCTTATCTTCCCCTAAGAAGAGTCCCAGTGCAGCTGAAACTCCTGAATTGTCGTAGGGTATAAAAACCCGTTTTATTATCATTATTTGCACAGAGAATTTTAGTTAATTTTCCCTTCTTTTTCAGAAACCCTAGTTTAGATTCAGGTTACAGTGTTAATTCCAATAGTGAAGATCAGTCAGAAATTATTTGATTACAAGTTTTCTTAATTGCTGCTGTTACTGCTTTGGTGAGATTAGTGAGTTATTTCCTTTCTTCAATTCCTTTCTACATCAATTCACAAGTTTTTCTTAGAATAATCATGGTTTTCTGCAATTCAAACACTATTTTCATTACTTTCAGCATGCTAGGCTAGATTTTCTAAGGTCGGGATACATGAACCCAGCCTGATGTGTTAGTTGCATGTGTATAACATTAATCCTCTGAATTTAGTGATTGATTACGACCGTATTGCATAGGAACACAATAATTGTAGATCTTTAGATCTCGTTTACCTCTGGGTAACCGGGATGCTTTAGAATGCAATTCGAGTGTCACTATCGCGATACCGATTTACTCGTCCTCAGATTAAGTATGATGCGGGCTTGAACCTCGTATACATAATGCTTGGGAGTACTAAATTTCGGGTCAAATTAATCAGTTAAATTCACGATTAGTATTATAACTGCAATACACCAGGGTTGGGGGATTGTATTCCCGTTCTGTTTTTCTCATCACATAGTTTAAAGTTTCAACACATTCTTCATCAATATTTTAGGTAACTCAGTCTAATTACATCTTTTCATAATTTCATAATTTCACTTAGTTGTAGTCAATTCTCGAAACCAAATCATTTTTTCTTTCTTTTTAGTGTCAAAGTGAGGATTCCTTCGTCTTTTCCTGTCATTACAACTTCGTTGTCTTAGTTCCCTGTGGATACGATCCCGACTTACCACATTTATTACTAACGCGACAGGCTTGTACTTGAGCCTATAGTGAATGCACATTAGAGACACTTTCTGAGTCGCGTCAACTTTTTAGCGCCGTTGCCGGTGAACTAGGTAGACTTAGGATTAGATCGAGTCAATCTAAAGCTTTGACCAAAAATTTCAAAAAAAAATCCAAAAACATAACAAAATTCAAAAAGCACAAAAAGAATCACCACCATCTCTCATAAGCTTTTAATGCAAAATTCTGAACTCACTCCCACACCCCATAATACTCCAACCCGCATTCACGAAAATCCAATAGTTGAGTATAACCCCGATAACCCCCACACTCCTAACGCCCCACAGTTCTGGATTCCACCTCCCACACCATAACACTCAATCTCCAATAACACTCTGTTTTCCTTCTTAGGACACACCTCCGAGCACACTTCAAGCACACCAAGTGAGAGAACCGAGTCATTAAGTGGGAGAGAGATGTCACAACACAGTAATGCACCTGCCGGTGAGGAAGAGGCCACGTACCGCCCGCTCAGAGAATTTTTATATCCCGAGCGCACTGTCACTCCGGGATGCATTATACTCCCATATAATGCCGGGAAATTTCGCTTTAAAAACGGGATGATCCAGATGTTACCCCATTACCATGGTATGGATTCTGAAAAGCCATACCTTCACATTAGGTAATTTGAGGATGTGTGCAATACTCTCAATGATCAAACTTGCACACAAGAGGTGATCCGCCTCAAACTCTTCCCCTTCTCGCTCAAAGATAAAGCTAAGACCTGGATATGGTCTTTACCTCCAAGCTCGATTCCATCTTGGAACGAGTTGCAATCGAGATTTCTCAAGAAATTCTTCCCACCACATCGAACAATCTCCATAAAGGCTCAAATTCAGGCGTTCAGACAATCTGAAAATGAGCCATTTCATCGATGTTACGAGTGTTTCAATGAGTTAGTTACTTCATGCCCCCATCATGGATTCGATTCAGCGCAAATCATTTCTTTTCTCTATAATGGGCTGAACCTTAACTCCAAGCAACTCGTTGAAACCATGGGTAGTGGTCCGTTTGTCGACTTAGACGCCCATGATGCTGAGCTTCACCTGAGGTATGTCGTCGAGACTACCTAATCCTGGGATACATCTGACCCTAATTCTCAAAATAGAAATCGTCAAGTGACCAACACTCCATCGGCCTCCGACCTATTTCATGTAGAAAAAAGTTCTCTAGCGGACAGTCGAATCGATATACTTGAGAAAGAAGTGTGATACCTACGTGGGATATGTGGAAGAGGACCAACTGGATCCATACCAAACCCCATCGAAAAGGTGTGTGCGATTTGTGAGGCGGGTCATTCAACTAAGGAATTCCCGACTATACCCACCTACAAAGTGATGATTCAAGAGCAAGTTAGTAATATAGGAGGATTTAAGGGTAATTTCGGTGCACCGCACGGGAATTCTTACAACCCTTCATGGAAAAACCATCCTGGTTTTAGCTACGGGCAACAACATGCTGCGATGAACCCTACTTCCCATGTTGCCCCTCCTCCACCACAACACTTTCAACAAGCCCCACACATGCAATGACATGTGAAAGCACCACCACCTCCAGGAGCATATATCCCGTCACCGCGAAAAACTCTCGAGGATAATATGAATCAATTTATCACTAGCCAAACTGCAACTAATGCTAAATATGATCGTCTGATTAGCGATATAAATGCAAGTCTGTCGAAGATACAATCCTCGTTGAGTGTTCAAGAGAAGGGCAAGTTTCCTGCCCAAGGTCAAAGACCTCCCCAAGGTCAAACTAATGTTAGCTCCACCTCTACTGAACATCTGGAGCAATGTCAAGCTGTGACCACTCTTAGTAGTGGAAGAGCTATTGATTTATCACCTTCCCCAAACAACACAAAGAAAGATAAGGAGATTTTGCCCGACACGAAAGAGGCCGAAGATGTCCCCTTAAATGAGAGTGATAAAGAAGATGTTAGTGAGCCCGAGGTAGTCGTGAAACCACCCTCCGTGGCACCGTTTCCTCAAAGGTTGATTCCTTCCCATAAAGAAAACCCATGTGATGACGTGCTAGAAGGGCTAAAGCAAGTAAAGCTGAACTTACCTTTCCTTGATGCCATTAAGCAAATTCCAGTTTATGCAAAAGTTATCAAAGACTTGTTGACTGTAAAAAGAAAGATGAAGATAAAGAAGAATATATTTGTGGCACAAAACGTGAGCTCCATTCTACTAAACGATCTCCCGCCTAAATTTAAAGATCCCGGTGCACCTACCATTTCCTGCATCATTGGAGAAGACAAAATCGAGAAGGCCTTACTTGACTTGGGAACAAGTGTAAATATCCTCCCTTACTCCTCTATAGGCAACTTGATTTTGGCGACCTCAAGCCCATAAAGGTCACTCTTCAATTAGCGAATCGAATTGTGAAGATCCCAAGAGGCATAGTCGAGGACGTGATCGTCCAAGTTGACACTTTCTACTTCCCGATGGACTTTGTCATTTGGAACATAAAGCCCTCTTTTAACTCGAGCAACCATGTTCCCATCACCCTTGGGCACCCGTTCTTAGCTACGGCTAACGCAATCATCAATACTCAAAATGGGCGAAGGCAACTCACCTTTGGGAACATGACCTTAGAGACCATCTTCCTCCACATACCCTAACATACGGGGGAAGAAGATGATCTTCATGTGGTGAACTTCATAGATGAGATAGTAGAGGAGTACTTTGAGGAGAATTATTACGAAGATGCCTTAGGGTCCTGTTTAGTTGCCAACCATGAGAGTGAGGGGACGGACATTGACTTCGAGAGGGAGGTTAGGGAGTTGAGAGAGTTACTCGATGAGAGAGCATCGGATGAGGACGCGAGAGATGTTAATTGGGTTTTGAGATTCGAGGAGCTACCACCGAGGGATACACGCATGGTTCCCTCCAGTGATAAATTTTTAACCCTCGAATTGAAGAAACTCCCCTCCCATATTAAATATGCATACCTAGGAGAGGCTGAGACATTTCCTGTTGTTGTCTCCTCTAGCCTAGACGAAGAGCAGGAGGGTAAACTGTTGAAAATTCTGAGGAAGCACCAAAGTGCTTTTGGTTGGTGCATTGCTAATTTGAAGGGGATAAGTCCTTTAATTTGCACTCACAAGATCCATCTCGAAGAGGATGCCAAACCCTCAAGAGAAATGCAAAGAAGGCTAAATCCCAACATGAAAGAAGTAGTGAGAACCGAGATTATCAAGTTATTGGATGCCGGGATTATCTATCCAATCTCGGATAGCAAGTGGATGAGCCCCATTCAAGTTGTCCCAAAGAAGTCGAGCATGACAGTGATTGAGAATGCTAAGGGAGAGCTAGTTCCCCAACGTACCACCACCGGGTGGCGCGTTTGCATTGATTATCGGAAACTCAATGAGGGAACTAGGAAAGACCATTTCCCCTTACCATTCATTGATCAAATGCTTGAGAGAGTAGTGGGCCACCCTTACTATTACTTCCTTGATGGTTATTCCGGATATAACAAGATTGAGGTAGATGTACTTGATCAGGAGAAAACGACCTTCACTTGCCCTTTTGGTACGTTTGCCTACAAACGTATGCCATTCGGCTTGTGTAATGCACCCGCGACCTTTCAAAGGTGCATGTTGAGCCTATTTAGCGACATGGTCTAGAGAGGACTCGAAGTGTTCATGGACGATTTCAGCGTTTTTGGCACCTCTTTCGACCTTTGTCTAGAAAAACTGAAAAAAGTACTTGCACGGTGTGTGGAAAAGAACTTAGTGCTGAATTGGGAGAAATGCCATTTCATGGTCATCGAGGGAATAGTTCTTGGCCACATAGTATCATCCAAGGGAATAGAAGTTGATAGGGCAAAAATAGATGTCATAGCTGATCTTCCCCCACCAAAATCGCTCAAAGATGTGCGCTCTTTCTTGGGCCACGCGGGGTTTTATCAAAGGTTCATTAAGGAATTTAGCGCCATCGCTAGACCCTTAAGCAACCTACTCATGAAGGACACCCCATTCGAGTGGACAGAAGCATACCAAAGCTCTTTTGAAAAACTGAAAACCATGCTTGTGTCCGCTCCCATCATGCAAGTTTCGGATTGGTCTTTACCGTTCGAACTTATGTGTGATGCTAGCGATTATGCGATAGGGGCTATTTTGGGCCAAAGAAAAGATAAACAAGCTCATGTCATCTACTACGCTAGCGGAACTCTTACTAGACCACAACTCAACCACTCTACCACGGAGAAAGAGTTGCTAGCGGTAGTCTTTGCCCTCGATAAATTCCGGTCATACCTTATCGGTTCTCCCATTACTTGCTTCACCGACCACGCGGTATTGAAATATTTACTTACAAAGAAATATGCCAAGCCGCGCCTCATAAGGTGGATCCTACTCCTACAAGAGTTCAATCTCTCCATTAAAGATAAGAAAGGGGTAGAAAACATCGTTGCCGACCACTTATCACGGCTTTCGTCCGACGTACCTAGTGATCCTATACCCATAGACGAATACTTTCCGGATGAGCAAATTTTTGCTACCTCTCCTTCGCCCTGGTTTGCGAATATAGTGAACTACATTGTCACGGGAGCCGACCCTCCCGACTGAACACCGCAAGATAAGAAGAGGTTTATTACTTGGTCGCGCATGTTCTTCTATGACGATCCGTTCCTTTTTAAATATTGCGCCGACCAAATCATCTGACGATGTGTACCGGATGACGAGATCCCCAAGGTCATCCAGTTTTGTCATTCGGAAGCTTGTGGAGGCCACTTTTCGACGAAAAAGACGATCGCTAAAATTTTGCAATGCGGCCTCTATTGGCCCATAATATTTCGGGATGTAAACGATGCTTGCAAATCTTGCAATAGGTGCCAAAGGATGGGAGCCATTACCCGACGAGACATGATGCCTATTACCCCCATACTCATCATTGAGATCTTCGACTGTTGGGGTATTGACTTCATGGGCCCTTTTTCCCCGTCTTTTGGTTTCCTATACATCCTTGTTGCGGTAGACTACATTTCTAAATGGTTGGAAGCAATAGCTACCAAGACAAATGACAATAAAGTGGTGATAAAATTCTTGCAGGAATACATACTTTCCTGTTTCGGTGCGCCGAAAGCGATAATCAGCGATAATGGCACGCACTTTTGCAATAGGCCATTCGAGAAGCTAATGAGAAAGTAGGGTGTCGTTCACAAGGTTGGAACGACTTATCACCCGCAAACGAATGGGCAGGCCGAACTAGAAAATCGAGAAATCAGGAACATTCTTGAAAAGACCGTCAATCCTACCCGGAAAGATTGGTCACTTAGATTAAACGATTCACTATGGGCTTATCGTACCGCATATAAAAATCAACTCGGCATGTTCCCTTTCCTCTTTGTGTATGGTAAACCTTGCCATCTCCCGTTGAATTAGAGCACAAGGGGAATTGGGCAATTAAGCAATTGAATTATGCCATGGATAAGGCCGGTGAAGCCCGTAAGCTTCAATTGAATGAGTTAGAAGAACTATGCAATGATGTGTATGAGAATGCTAAAATTTCTAAAGAAATTATGAAACTCGCTCACGATAACATCATTCGACGCAAAGAGTTTTTTCCTGGGCAAAAATTTCTTCTCTATAACTCTCGGCTTCATCTCTTTCTGGGCAAGTTGCGGTCACGATGGTCTGGCCCGTTCGTTGTGAAGAATGTTTTCCCTCACGGAGCTGTTGAATTAGACGATTTAAAAGGGAGAAATACATTCAAGGTAAATGGACAATGCTTAAATCCATATCTAGAGGCGTGTGCGGAAGAAGTCGACACCGTTTGGTTGTCGGACCCCGTTTATGGGGTAGAGTGAGTTGTTACAGCAAGGTCGTCACACCCCCGACGCGTATGGGGTGAGAGTCGTGTGTGTAGTGAGCGTCGATAGGATTAGGGTACATTCAGAAAAAAGCATTCACATGTTTCAGGAATATTGCGTCAAGTCGCGTTGACCATTGGTATCGAGAGGTTTTAATCCAAAATTGATCGGGAGTATGTTGTGAAAGTGAAAATTTTCGGAGAAGAGCGTTCGAAACCAAGTTAGGGGGAAATCCAGCTCAAATACAAGGGCCAGACCGGTCCGCCTCGGACCAGTTCCTTTAATTTTGAGGCGGACCGATCCGCTAGTCGGATTTGCCTGAATATTAAAGGACCAGACCGATCTGGTCCCCAGGCGGACCGGTACGCTTTCTGCAGGTCTGTTTTTTTTCCTTCCCTAGATTCACCCCCTTTTCCCCAATCTCATTTATTCCCTCCAATTCGTCTCCCCAACTCCCAACCCTAACCTTTCCCTGCCAAATTCACCCCCTTTTCCCTCCAACCCTTTTCCCTCCAAATCCAACCCCTACCCCCACTCTTTCACCTATAAATACACACCCAAACCCTCCCCTTCCTTCCACACCTTCAACCAAACTCCTATCTTCTCCCTCCCTAATTTTCCAAGAAAAATCTCTTTTGTTATCATGGCCCAACGCGCTGCCCCCACCAAGTATGACTCCACCGACATCCACCCCTTGGCCATGGGGAATTTCGCTCCCGCTAAGAGGAGCGATGGTGCCATCGGTTCTTCGGTTCGGATCGCAAACTCCATTTGGAGCGAGCGGTCGAATAGACCGGTCTGCCTCAATCCGTCACCACCCTTTTCATTGCTAGGGGTTGGTGCCGATTCCTCAACGAACCGTATGAAGCGGCATGGGCGACCGAAGTGCGCTCCTTTTATGGCGCCCTTGTTAGGACGTGCCACTTTGAGGCCCAAGCTTACGTGGATGGGAACGTCATCCCCTTTTCATTGGCCCTTCTAACGGCCAAATTGGCCGAATACGATGTTCCCGACATCCAAGAATTCATTTATCCAAGGAACGTCGCCCCGGTCGCCAAGGAAGTTATCATGGCCCGCATTGCCCCCGATATTGCATGGACGGGGCAAACTGTTGCGGTGGGCCGCCTCAATGAGAAGGCACGCCTCACCTTCTAAATTATGTGTGCAAACATCTTGCAAACATCAAACTACTCAGCGATGTGGCCCCGCCAGGCCGCCTTGACCTACCACCTCTTTGACCCACACACTACCATCAACTTAGCCAGCACCTTATACGGCGACATCTTGGTCGCTGCCATGGATGAGAAAGGTGCCGCCCCACTTCCCTATGCCCGTTTGATCACTTCAATCCTCAAGGATGCTGGCATTGCGGCGCCGCTCGACCGAATTCGCCTCCCCGATCCTTTTGGACAAGGGACCCGCACCAAAAGCGCCAAGCAGCTAGCTGTCCTTCGGGCACGGCGGGGAAGTGATAGTGACGAGGAGGTTGCCTCTAGTGAGAGCGGCGAAGAAGAAGAAGAGGCCGCCGGTGCGAATGTCGAAATGGGGGATGTCGGTCCGAATGAAGAGTCGGCGGACGAAGAAGACGACCCGAATTTTGAGTGGGCGGGTAGCGACCTCACAAACCGTAAGGCGACGCTTGAGACGCGATTCGACACCTTTATGACCGATTACCATCGCGATACGAGCTTGATGTTTCATTTTTAAGCGGACATATATCGACGCCAAGGGGATCCCAATGCGCCATTGCCCTCCTATTTCTATGATCCCTATGGCCCCGATGCGCCCGGTTCCTCCCAACCCCCGCCCTAGTAAAGCTTGATGTGGTTATGACAGTTTTTATTTGTTTTTCCTGTTCACATGTTTGTATGCTTTTCCTTGTAATCATACCACAGTCTTGTTTGCTATAAAATCTGCATTTTTCTCCATTTGTTTGTTTTATTTATCACACTTATTATTTTGCCTTGTTTAGATTTTAGTCCTTTTTGCTTGAGGACAATGCAAAAGTCTAAGTTAGGGAGGGTCACAAGTGTGTATTTCTAAAACTTCACAAATTTTCAAAAATGCCCAAAAATCTAAAAAAAAAAATCATAAAATCTTGAAAACCCCCAAAATATTTTTGTTCAAAATAAATAAAAAATGGAATTCAAAATTGTCAAAAATATCATTAAAAGTCGGTTTAAAGTCTCAAGTTGTAAAAATTCAACATACATAAAGCCGAAATTGACTAAAAATAGAAATTGAGCGAAAATTGACGACTTAACGAATAAGTGTGGAGATTAACAAACCCGGTGAGATTCGAGCCTATCACTTTTTGCGAGTTTTTACATTAATCCGAGTTAATTGTTAACTCAAGGTTCTTTTCAGCACCTAAAAAGTCATCGAGGATCTCAACCCTTTCATTTTGATCGGTTTTAAAAAATGTGTGTGATATTGCCTTGAAAAACGTGCCAAAATTGATCTCTAAACCTAAATTCATCTCGAAACGCATATGGTAACGCAATTGGTAGTTTGGACAATGAAGTAGGCCCTCGTTTGTCACCCAAAAATATGGGCCAGAAAAAGATGCGAAAAATCACCTCTTTTGCAACCCAAATTGAGCCAAATAGATTTTTCCTTTCGTTTGATAACCCAAAAAAACCCCAAATATACCGGAATTGTGAAAAATGAAAAAATTCAGAATTTAGTTCAAAAAGTGCATAAAAAGGGACAAGAAAAAATAGATATGCTCAACAAAAATAGAAAGAAAAGAAAAGAAGTGAAAAACAAAAAAAAATAGAGAAAAAGAAGAAAAAAATGAGCAATAGCCCGGAAAAAGCACAAATGGACATTATAAATGACTTTTCTAATTCCAATCCTTCCTACCATTCTCATTTTACCCCATATATACCTTAAAACCCGAAAAAGTCCTAACCGAGTTTAAATTGCGAAATTGGTTACCGCGTGGAGAGCTAATACACCAAAAGATAATAAAAGAGATTAAGTGCGCGAACAAGAGGCAATGCTCCCGTTTTAAAACTGTAATCCGTTGATGAGATCCATTTACCATGAAATTTCCATTTTTCTACTTGTATACGTGAGTTTGCATCCATTACATTTACTCTTTATATCACGCATACCGAGAGAATAGCCACTTTCTGAGTGATTCGTTTGAGAGAGCATTCCGTGAGAAATTAAAATCAAAACGAATTTTCAGGTAAGTAACGTGATGATCAATCAGTGGAAATTGGCGGTTATATTTTCGGCTTCGCACACACACACAATGATTTGAGACTTGTAAATATGACTTGATGGTGACTATTTTCTGGAAAAGTTTGAATTACACAATTTTTGCATATTTTGAATCTTCTTTGAGTCGAATTTTGTGGGTATATTCACTGCAAACCCTCACGAGACACAACTCGTCCTACTAGGGTGACCTAGGGGTTTAAAGGCTTGTTGCATATGCTAAATGAAATCGCTTGGCCGCGAAAAAGGTATTCTATCCCAACAAAATATTTTTCAAGAGTTATGCCGTGCTAGGATTCTTTTACATTGCTCGGGATGCGCAAAGTTCTAAGTTTGGGGGGTTTGATTAGGCATAAATTCTTCCCAATTTATCCCTTAATTTAGCTACTTTTAGCACATCGAACAACATAATTGATTTGACTTTATCTCATAATCTTTCTACTGAATTATCCTAACTAGTACACCGAGTTTCTGGTATTTCATATTGCTTTTACAGGTATTTGATGTCAAGAAACGCAAGAAAGAAACTGGAAGAATCGAGAAAGATAAAAAGGAAAGTCAAAAGGGCAAAAGTGTAATTTTTACCTGGAATTTGGATGAGGTACCTAAAGAGAAATTGAATATATCACTTTCTTGACCACATAGGAAGAAACGACACCTCAATCGGAGTCCCGGAACAAAAGATATGAGCAGTCAAAGTTGAGAAAAAAATGTCAAACAGGCAGACCGGTCCGCCCCACACCGGTCCGCTGTGCCATACTCCAGAAGACCCCGGATCGAAAGCAAATCGAAGAAGGATGAAAAATAAAAGAACCGGTCCGCCAGAGTGCAGCCGAGACTCCTGAATTATTGTAGGGTATAAAAACCCGTTTTATTATCATTATTTGCACGGAGAATTTTAGTTAATTTTCCCTTCTTTTTCAGAAACCCTAGTTTCGATACAAGTTACAGTGTTAATTCCAATAGTGAAGATCAGTCAAAATTATTTGATTACAAGTTTTCTTAATTGCTGATGTTACTGCTTTGGTGAGATTAGTGAGTTGTTTCCTTTCTTCAATTCCTTTCTACATCAATTCACAAGTTTTCTTAGAACAATCATGGTTTTCTGCAATTCAAACACTGTTTTCATTACTTTCAGCATGCTAGGCTAGATTTTCTAAGGCCGGGATACATGAACCCAGCCTGATGTGTTAGTTTCATGTGTATAACATTAATCCTCTGAATTTAGTGATTGATTACGACCGTATTTCATAGGAACACAACAATTGTATATCTTTAGATCTCGTTTACCTCTGGGTAACCGGGATGCTTTAGAATGTAATTCGAGTGTCACTATCGCGATACCGATTTACTCATCCTCAGATTAAGTATGATGCGGGCTTGAACCTCATATACGTAATGCTTGGGAGAACTAAATTCCGGGTCAAATTAATCAGTTAAATTCACGATTAATATTATAACTGCAATACACCAGCGTTGGGGGATTTTATTCCCGTCCTGTTTTTCTCATCACATAGTTTAAATTTTCAACACATTCTTCATCAATATTTTAGGTAACTCGGTCTAATTACATCTTTTCATAATTTCATAATTTCACTTAGTTGTAGTCAATTCTCGAAACCAAATCATTTTTTCTTTCTTTTTAGCACCTCGAACAAGGTAATCGATTTGACTTTATCTCATAATCTTGCTACTGACTTATCCTAACCAGTACACCGAGTTTCTGGTATTTCGTATTGCTTTTATAGGTATTTGATGTCAAGAAACGAAAGAAAGAAGCCGGAAGAATCGAGAAAGACAAGAAGGAAAGTCAAAAGGGAAAAAGTGTAATTTTTACCGGGAATTCGGATGAGGTACCTAAGATAAATTGAAGATATCACTTTCTTGAGCACATAGGAAGAAACGGCACCTCAATCGGAGTCCCCGAACAAAAGATATGAGCAGTCAAAGTTAAAAAAAAAAGTTGAACAGGCAGACCGGTCCGCCCCCACCCCGGACCGGTCCGCTGTGCCATACTCCAGAAAACCTCGGATCGAAACCAAACCGAAGAAGGATGAAAAATAAAAGAACCAATCCGCCCCGGACCGGTCCGCCAGAAAATAAAAAGAACCAATCCGCATCAAGAGGCAGACCGATCCGCCTAAAGCCCGAACCGGTCCGGCTATCGAGATCTTGAAATCTTATCTTCCCCTAAGAAGAGTCCTAGTGCAGCTGAAACTCCTGAATTGTCGTAGGGTATAAAAACCCGTTTTATTATCATTATTTGCACAGAGAATTTTGGTTAATTTTCCCTTCTTTTTCAGAAACCCTAGTTTAGATTCAGGTTACAGTGTTAATTCCAATAGTGAAGATCAGTCAGAAATTATTTGATTACAAGTTTTCTTAATTGCTGTTGTTACTGCTTTGGTGAGATTAGTGAGTTATTTCCTTTCTTCAATTCCTTTCTACATCAATTCACAAGTTTTTCTTAGAATAATCATGGTTTTCTGCAATTCAAACACTGTTTTCATTACTTTCAGCATGCTAGGCTAGATTTTCTAAGGTCGGGATACATGAACCCAGCCTGATGTGTTAGTTGCATGTGTATAACATTAATCCTCTGAATTTAGTGATTGATTACGACCGTATTGCATAGGAACACAATAATTGTAGATCTTTAGATCTCGTTTACCTCTGGGTAACCGGGATGCTTTAGAATGCAATTCGAGTGTCACTATCGCGATACCGATTTACTCGTCCTCAGATTAAGTATGATGCGGGCTTGAACCTCGTATACGTAATGCTTGGGAGTACTAAATTTCGGGTCAAATTAATCAGTTAAATTCACGATTAGTATTATAACTGCAATACACCAGGGTTGGGGGATTGTATTCCCGTTCTGTTTTTCTCATCACATAGTTTAAAGTTTCAACACATTCTTCATCAATATTTTAGGTAACTCAGTCTAATTACATCTTTTCATAATTTCATAATTTCACTTAGTTGTAGTCAATTCTCGAAACCAAATCATTTTTTCTTTCTTTTTAGTGTCAAAGTGAGGATTCCTTCGTCTTTTCCTGTCATTACAACTTCGTTGTCTTAGTTCCCTGTGAATACGATCCCGACTTACCGGGTTTATTACTAACGCAACAGGCTTGCACTTGAGCCTAGAGTGAACGCACATTAAAGACACTTTCTGAGTCGCATCAGTGGAGCACAATTTTAACTTTAAGAGTTTTAAACTTTTGAAAGTTTTCTTTGGTTTATTTATCTGCCCAGATTTTATCTCGATAACACATTTTGGCAGAAAGGTTTTTCTCCAAAAATTTAAGGGTTCAGATATTTGTTTTGTTTTCAATTCATAAAAATCTCAATTACTTTTGTGTGAGTTATTTTGTGGAACCCAAGAACATATTTTGCCTTTGTTCATTCTTTGTGGGTAGATCTCTGCAACCGATAATTGTGTGCTATTGTGAAGGTAGTCCTTGTGAAGATTTTAGACTGCGTGTCTGGACTGTGCATCCTGGTGGTATAGCTGCAGGAGAACCATTGCTGATTTATTTCTAGCCGTTGCTTTGAAGGTTTAACGAAGGCACCGTGCGTTACTCTTGTGGGCGAAAGCAAGATGGTATGTAAGTCAATGGTCTTGTAAACTTGTTAGAGTTCTAGAAATAAAAGGTTTTGCTCTTAGGGGATTTTTTTGGAAATTTTGGGTCGCATGCTATATCTTATTTGGTTTGACACGTAGTTGCATGTTTAGGGGCTAAATTAATTTGGTTTAAAAATAGACTCTAATTAAATAAGTGTGCCAAATTAGAAATTTGCGAATTTAATTAATAATCACACACTATCATATTTTACACTTAAAGAAAGAGAATGATGTAGAGTAAATCTTATTCATAATTAACAAAGGCACGTACTATTATAAGGTGATACCCTTCGGTTTGAATAATGTTTGGGCCAAGTAATAATGATCAATGAACAAAATCTTTGAAGGGCAGATAAGACAAACTGTGGAAATTTATGTGGATGACATGTTAACTAAGATCCTTAGGGTTGAAGACCAAGTGAAGGATTTGGCCAATACCTTTGATACGATGGAAAAACACCAAGCGAAGCTGAACCCAACAAAATGCGTTTTAAGGTTGGACCAGGAAAGTTCCTTGGTCTCATAGTAAACCATAAAGGGATAAAAATCAATCCAACAAAAATAAGGCCTTGACCAATATAAAGTCACCAAGAAGCTGAAAAGAAGTTTAGAGACTCAAAGGTTGAATGGAGGCCTTTAATAGGTTTGTTTCTAGGGCCAAGGACAAATGATTACTGTTATTAAAAGTGAAGAGAAAAGCCTTCGAATGGGATTAAGAATATGAAAAACGTTTCAAGACTTAAAAGTCTATATAGGATATGTTCTTTTATTGTCAAGGCCTTTGTACAGTGAAGTGTTGTACTTTTATTTAGCAGTAATTGAGTTAACGATCTTTGTAGTAATGGTTCGGCTATATTAAAGGGTTCAGACGCTAGTATATTATATAAGTAAATATTTTCAGGGGTCAAAGTTTCGGTACCCAAAAATGGAAAAGTTAGCATTTGCTCTTATTCCCACAACAAGGAAGATTCAATCATACTTCCAAGCCCATGCAATTGTGGTACTAAAAAATCAAACTCTTGGGAAATCCGTGAATAAACCAAAATAATATGGTTGGCTCATGGAATTGTCCTTTAATAACCCTAATTTTAATAAATAAAGTAATTGTAAAATATATTGACTCGCGTCAAAGTTTTACATAAAACAGTCACATGTGCTGCATTGCATGGTTAATATAAGTGTCAAAATTGAATAATTTACGTTTTAAGCGAACGTTCCACGTAAAAGTTTACATAAAAAAAATATGTATACTCAATATATGGAGGTTGAATTTAACGAATGTGAAATTTCATGTCGTGTTCAGGCTTGGTTTGGTGAATGCATGACCCGTAGGCATAAGTAGGATAATTAATGTTCAGAAAATGGTAATTGACATTAAACAACAAAATAAAAGTTCATGAACCACAAGTATTTTGGTAATAACAAATAATACGTGTCGTAGATGTATTTTTAAGGTTATTTTTATACATGTCATGCAAGCCTCATTTTTAGTAAAAGTTACATTTTTCGGTAAGAAAAATATTAGGTATTTGTGAAAAATTATATTTTTGAGCAAATAATTATTTTCCAATTAGGGAGTGCAAATGTCATTTAATAACATGTACTTTTCACCCCCATCACGTAGGTCAGCTGGTAAGGGGCTGTCCTAGCTTAACCAAGGTCTCGGGTTCGAGTCTTGGGAATGCAGCTGTGTTAAAATTTGGGAGGGAGAGATTTGCCGCCCTTGTGGTCCTACCCGGCTCGAACAGGATTAGTCCCACGCCTAAAAAA
Source organism: Sambucus nigra (assembly GCA_949130495.1). NCBI lineage: Eukaryota > Viridiplantae > Streptophyta > Magnoliopsida > Dipsacales > Adoxaceae > Sambucus > Sambucus nigra. The sequence goes on along the minus strand of OX422220.1, from coordinate 283,380,449 downwards.
CGTGGGGAACCTGTGGTCTAGACCAAAAAAAAAATAACATGTACTTTTCTAAAAAATTTAATGGCAAGAAAGCTGTGAGAGACCCTATTTTGGTATAAAATGTGTCCTTTTGTCACAAAAGGGGGTTTTTCGTTAAAAATAAAAATGCTCAGAAAATTATAAAAAATACAGAAAAATGTAAAATTTAATTTAAGTAGCCACATTTATAGAGACCATTCTTGTATGGGATATTTTTCAAAATAAAATCTGAGTAGTCACATTTAAAGAAAATATGGTCAATACCCTCCTTTTGAACATACAACACGCAAATATCATCCGAGGAACAACCCCATTGCATCAGTTTATCCTTGTTTTTGAGTTTCCACAAACATGTCGTCCATGAGATAAATGAGCATTTTGGGGATCTATTTTCGTTCCAAATGACTCTTTTTTTACCTCACTTTTTTTTCTTCTCAGGATTCGATAGGTGTCTTTTGTATTGAAAAATTCTTTAGCTAATCCTTTCCATTTTATCCACTCATCAACATCTATGTTAGGAATCAATTCTGTCTCCCCAATCTGAATATGACTTGTTGATATATATCTTGGGATATTCCATCTACCATCCAATATGTATTTGGAGACTTTATCTTTAATACTATCACCAACGTCATAGTTGGTCTTATACCATAGGTCTCCAAGAATGATCCCCTTTCATGCCAATAGTCAATCCAAAAGAAATTATTGTGCCCATTCCTAATTTTGTGCTTCATTAAACCTTTAGCCTTCCCTCTTAACTTAGATTACTTCCTCTAAGACCACAAGCTATTTAGAGGTTATGGGGTTGTCTGTGAACTCCTACCTCTCAGAGTATAAGTATAAATCCACCGAACCCAAAATGAGTCCTTTTTATTTCTAAGTTCCAAATATGCTTTAGTATACAGGCCTTATATAGGATAAAAAGGTCTCAAATACCCAAACCACTTTCCTCTAAAGGAAAACATATATCATGCTAAGAAATCTTAACTATAGCACCATGCAGATATTTAACACTCCATAAGAAGGGACACAAGTTTTAGTCAGTTTATTTTATAATTTTTTAGAAATAATGAAAAGGCTCAACAAATATACTTGAATACTCCTGTGACACCCCGCTTAATTAAATACCGGTTGATCAGTCATTTATTAAATTAAATCAGGATTTCAATTTGGTTCATTCTCAGCACCACTGTCGAAAACCGTATTAATTACTAACCACCTAAATGATTAATTAAAGTGATGCCAAAATTTTATATTTCATTAAATAAATAATTAAACATGCGGAATAAAATTAACTAGTAATCCAAACACACCATCAATGAGTCTGAAAATAATGCTGAATAAATAAATAAGAAACTGGCAGAATAAACCATCGGCTATAAATCCAAATCCAACATAATAATCCAACGAAAAGATAAATAATTCCAAAACTGAATCTGAGAGTAAATTGGGCAACACGCCCTAAATAAAGCTGTAACTGAAATGAGATCTCTAATCTAGGAAGGAAGAACAAATGTGTCTAATCAAATCTCCTACATGCATCCACATGTGCTTCAGTTGCGTATCCCTATAATAAAATCTCAAGTTTGGCGTTCCTGTGGCTGGACACCTAAAAGGTTTTGAAAATATTTTGCAGCAAGGGTTAGTACCCAACACATTTTAAAAATATTTAGCATGTGATTAAGATTGCAGTAATTAAAACACATGAATATTTTTCATATTTAAGCTAGTGTCGTATTCACTTGAGATAGTACTCACCCGTCAGCTATTGTGCACACCTATCGCTTCCCTTATAACCTTCCTAGCTATACTACCCCGTCTAACTAGCCTTGTAATAATCGTTGCCTGAAACCTTAGTCTAGTCGGAATAAATTTTCTAATGAATTATTAACTTGTCTCTCATGTTAAATTAATTTATCATTTTTAATTAACTATATAACAATTTCACCAGTTATATAAATGATACCATTTCACTCCAAGTAGTTTATCCGTATATAATTATCGGCACTGTCATTTATGTAGCTATACTACTCATCACACATAAGTTGCATATGGTATCCATCCTCCCGAGTAAGAATTCACCGGATGCTTTCTCTAAAATGCTATCATCCCAGGTGTACTCATCCATCCGGACTCCCCGAAACGGTTAGCTCTCTGAGTCAGTGAAAATTAAAATAAACGTAGCGAAGGCGAACATAGTTCCCCCGGTTGTGAGATCGAATCATACCTAAAGCGTCTCACACCTGAAAAGAATCACAACATATAAATACTGGATGCCTATGACTTGGGGATTATACTCGCCCTGCAATTACTAGACAGGGATTCACCCACATCGCGCAACCTCCTATGATAGCACTAGAGGGGTATGTATTTATAATAATATCTACACTATATTAAAAGAGCACACAATATATATATATATATATATATATAATTTAAACACGGATAATCCGTGCCTAACTCCCGTAGCACTAGCCTAAAATATTCGAATAAATTTTTCCGACTCTAAGTTAATTAATTAAGCATTATTTAATTTATTAGAGTAATGCGTGTCAACCAAAATATTCGGACACATATACTCAATCCGTAATCAAATTCTTTAGAACTTTACCACTCAATATTCCTTTAGTAAATTTCCCCTCTTTAAATTATATTTAAACTCCCTAATACCCCTCTCCTATTGGCCTAGGTATTACTCTTCCTGTAAATATCCCCCCATTAACACACTTAGTCCAAGCTGTGTCACTTATAAATTTTTTACCCAATTTCCATAAATAAATTTGGACAATTTCCCTTATTTAATTTTTTTCCAATAAATATTCACTTGAAAATTTTACGAAATACTTAAGGCCTCCAAAACAGCAACAAACGTAACTGCGTAAAAATTTTGGCCCCTGGTCGATCGGTGGCCCTAGCTCAATCGATCGGTCAGGTCGGCCAACTTCTTCCCCGAGTGCAGTTTCTACCATTAACTATTCCTCCAAGCTCCAAACTTTCACCAAAACCCTTCCCAAGAGAATCCAATGGTTAAGACTCGATTTTCACCAACTCCTAATCTTCAATACCTCATTCAACAGTGGTAATTTTCACTTTACGCAAGAAAATTGTAAAATGGGTTTTTATGATTTCTTACAGTCGATTTCGAAAATCTGCATTTATAAACTAAAATTAAACAACATTGAATTCTGGTTTTCTAACATAAATCATATTCTGATGTCTTCGAACCATAGTCCCACATCAGTGGGATCTTTAACCTACATAGAATTGTCCAAAGTCTTACCCCCTCACTTTCCATGTGAGAACCCACACGAAAACAAATTTTTCAATACACTTACCATGATATGAACCGGCAACTGCAATTTAATTAAGAAAGCAAGTTAACCACTTGCCTGTACGGGTTTGTAGGGTCTGTCTTTCGTTGGTTTAGATGATGATTCCACAAGAAACACACAATTCCCTCTTGATTTTGCTCCCAAATTCTCCCTCTTTTCTTCTCTATATAACTAAAGTTTTTCTTTTTGAGTTGTGTCTGTCACAAGTCGTCTAATTTGGGTTTTATGATATTTTTCTTTTAGAGTTGTATTCACCCCAAACTCTCAAACTTATGTTTTCATTTGTGATTCCCCAAATTATGCTTGGGGCCCAAGTTTAAATGGCCCAAACACCCCGTGTGGGCCTGGTCATGCCTAAAACTTCCCCGAGACTCATTTACTGTCCCCGGGTACACTTTTTCGACTACTTCAGCCTATCCGACATCAATCGTGCACTCGGAATCGTCATCTGAATTATTTTACTAAATATCCCTATCTCACCCTCAATATAGTTTATGCTTAACTCCCGTTTGAGATAAAATAATACTACATCACTGTCCTACGCTATGACGTAATTAATTAATATTATTCACTTAGTAATTTATATGCCGTAAATATTAGCCATTCACTCTCCCGATTAATATCTAAACAAATTCATACTAATTAATTCTATTAAATTACGACACGCAAATAATTTAAAATCACCGAATTAAATAAATATATAATACCTTAAAAATATGGGGTGTTACAAATCCTTAAGATAAGAATCACCAACTGAATTCTTTCACCATACGTAAGCCATTTAGATGTCCACGATTTGATCTCTAATAAAATTCTATCAACAAAAATCTTATAATATCGAGCTTTGAGTCTAGTGGATATACGTGGAACACAAAGATATTTGATAGGTAATATATCTTCCTTAATTCTAAGCAAATTAGAATAGGAATTCCTCTCCTCATTAGCGATACCTGCAAAAAATATAGAGCCCTCGTCTTTGTTAGCAGACAATCTAGTTGTTAGAATGAATTCCGTAAATTATCTTCAACTTGTGGCATCTAGGATGATAAGAAAATTCTCAATCCTCTAACTTATTATTAAATAGCCGGGAAAACGTTTCCATAACAAGGATGCAGAGGTACGATGATAAAGGATCTCCTTGTATAAATCCTCTTTGACCTTTGAAGAAACTATATACTCCTCCATTAAGGCTAATAGAATATGTTGTTGTAGTGACACATTGTAAGATCCAATTAATAACCTTATGGGTAAAATTCATTAGTTGGAGAACATCTTCAGTATATCTCTAGTACACTGAATCATATACTTTCATGATATCCAACTTTACCACTTATCTCGGAGGCCCTGGGTTATTATGGTATCCTTAAATTAACTCTTGCATCATTTAAATATTATCCGCAATACTTCCACCTTAACGAATGTCGATTATCTTTGATTAAAAGGATTAAGCATTCTGTAATTGAGTCTCTTCACTATAATTTTTAAAATATTCTTGTAGATAACATTGCAATAGGATATAAGTAGATAATCTTTCATATTGTGAGGGTTAGGAATCTTAGGAATGAGAGTAATAACAAAACTATTAATCTGCTTCAGAAATTTTCCATCTTAAAAAAAGAAGAAACTGCTTCGACAATGTCATTACCTAAAATTTTGTCAGTTGTTTTGAAAAAAAACTAGAATGTAGCCATCCGAACCTAGAGCTTTGTTAGGATTCTGACTAAATAGGACTCGCTCAATCTCTAATTTAGAAACTAACTCTTCCAAGGAATGTTGTCGGTCAATAGTCAAAGAATTTTTCCTAATAGTTATCAAATATTCTCCATTTCCCTTAGAAAAACTACCTTTATTGCCAAACTGCTTAGAGAATAACCTTACGGCCTCATGTTGGGCTGCATTTTGCCATTCATCATCTTCATATTTAATGGATAAAATATTGTTCCGACTTGTATGACTTTTAACCTCATTAAGGAAAAAAATTATGTTACAGTCTCTTTAATTCGTTTAAGTAACTCTAGATTTTAGCTTGTAAAAACCTTCCTCGGATGCAGATACTAAATTCTACAGTCATGATTTCTCAAAATAAGATCCACATTTTATGTAAAATTAGCCATACTATGCACAATTCTATTAAGATCCTCTTTCTTGTCTTGAACCCTGGTAGAGATATTAGAGTATAACTTTTTATTCAAGCTCTTGAGATCTGATTTCAAATTTTTAAGTTTTTTTAACAACTTTTAAAATTAGATTACCTAAAATGTCCCATGTCTATTGCTTTTGGAGAATAATATGAAAAGTTTTGTTCTTCATTAAGAAATAAAAAAAGTGAAGGGTTTTTTTATTCTAACAAATTGAAACTTAATGTTTTAAAAAATAGTGCTATGATCCAAAATACCCGAGAGACCAACAATATCTCCACTCTCCGAAAAATTTGTAATCTAATTTTCGTAATGAAGAGCTTTTTCAACCCTACTCTGAATATTGTAGACCCCATCTCAACCCTTACTCCAAGTTAACTAAGATCCTTCAACGATAAAATCATCCAAGTAAAGGCTAGAAATGCATTCATTAAAATCATTGACTTATTCCCAATTTACTCCTAAGACACATATTATTTCTCGATCATTCCGCACTATAATGAAATCACCCATGAGAATCTACGAATTTTGATTGGTAGTCAGATTACAAGAGCGAAGATAAGACCATATATCACTTTTAATCTTCCTATAATTTGTTCCATATATGGAAGTCAAGAAGAAATTCTTATTTGAACCCTTTATGCCAATAAGAACATTGATGGATTAATGACACTTGCTAATTTCAACAACATCAATAGTTAATGGATTCTATAAGATCCACACCCTAGTCGATCCAACCATAGGGGTATCGTGTATTAAATCCCAATCAACAAAACACCCAAACTTTGTTTCTTCTAAATTTATATTTCTAACTTTAATTTTAACTAAGCAAATAATATCCAACTTATTATCATAGATAAACTTTCGTATCTATTCTTGTTTGTGAGGGGAATTGCAGTTCTTAATATTCCGTTAGCCAATTTTAGTATTTGGATTTAGATTTGTTTTTGGATTTATATTTTCTTTTGGTTACGCCTAATAGGCCAACTTTTTTCTAAGTGTTATTAGTCTCATTTGGCATAGATTCCTTAATCGACCTTAATTGCTCAGTCTCCAAATTAACAAGAACCATCATATTTTGTGCTTCTCCTTCCAAATCAGCAATGATGTCCCTACATGGAACATCATCTACAATCAAATGTTCTTTTAACTTGAATACTTTGAAAGAATTAACATCAAATTATTCCTTTTTGCCATTCCTTTATTTAATTGATCTCCATAGGCTCCTTACTAACAAGCTCACCTCTATTAGTAGACCCACGTGTTATCTTATCAACCTTTTTTTGCACTTTTTTTGACCACGATACTTTTTCCTTTATCCACTTTGTAGGGAGCATAATTATGATGGTTTGTAGAGGCATCTTCATCTGGTATATTCATCACCCTCTTCTGAACACATATAGTAAATTGTTTGGCCCATTCTTCACAGATTTTATTGTTATGCCCAGAGACCTTGCATTTTGAGCATTTTGCTGGCAACCATTCATATTTTACTATTTGTTTTTATCATGTATCCATTTGAACTATACATAGGAATAAAATCTGCTAAATCATTATCCACTTCAATTTTAACACATACATGTGCAAAAATAAGTCGTTCCCTCTTCGTCGGGACTCATACATACATGTGCAAAAATAAAACATTTTTTTCTAAACTAATCTCAGGTCCCCAAGGTTTAAAAATGATTGGTTTATTATAAATTGTATAAGGAATGGGATCTAACACTTTTTCCAATGTTTCATGGAAGTTAAATGAATTGATGAATACACCTCTCTTCAAAAGGAAAACTTTTAACCCTTCAAAGTGACCCCATTTTCTTCGAGAAAATCCCTTCATAGCATCATAGGAAATATGTATACCTAAAACATACGCGTCCATAGCATTTATCCAATGGTGAATATCGTCTTGGACTTTTTCAAAATCAAATTATACACCGAAACGTCCTTCTTCATCTTTTTCCTTGGGAACCAGTTGTAACTTATAAGCTGCTAGCATATCTCGATTAGGAGCAAGAATTTGAGTCCAAGATTTAGGTAATTCTTGGTTTGCTTGGGATTATTAGGCCATCTCCAATCATGCTCTTTCCAAACCTATATCTATCCCACTTGTCAAGTGCTTTTTAGAAACTTTATATTCTATATGGCACGATTTTTTATCATAATAGAAAAGTCAATAAAAATTCATCTCCAATAGTACTACTTTCCATATCTATTGAGCAATATTTTTGTCATATATTTTTAAAACTTTAGTTCAACTGCTCACCAAAAGTCATGTAGATCCCATAGTTTCAAGTAAAAAATCAAAGCCACATCAGGTAAAAACTTCTTAGGGAATTTCTACTTAGAAATTTGTAAAGTGTATCTATGACATGTCATATTCGGATAGCCTTAGAAACTATTATTAGAGAAGGTTTTTCTTTTTTGACAGGATAGAAATAACTATTGGCGAAGGCCTTACTAACTACTTCAGAGATTTTGTTCTTTGTAATTGCTACAACGATAACTCCCCTAGTATGTGGATTAACTGTTGTAACTAGCGAGAGAACCGTTTCGGAACTGACACCTTTTATTTTTATGCAACAACTTCCAATTTTTTCAGAAACGATAAATGCATCCATCCCTCCGACTACTTGCCAGTGATGAAGCAAAATCTTCTCTAATTTCAAACGGAAATGGATTCAATGTAGAAGTAATGACCCTTTTCTCTCTCACGATCTACCTTTAAAAATTCTCCCATTTTCCTTATTGTATCATCAAGGATGGTTAATTCCTTGAACGATATTTTAATAGTTAAAGTATTTTGATTTTCCATTACATTACAACCATCATTAATAATAGACAAATCAAATTTTCTTGCTTCAAACTCTACAAAAGTCATGTCGTCCTTAGTACCCTGTCGATGCCCCAAACCAATTGATATCTTCAAATTTCCATCCTTAGAAACTATAAGTTTAGACAAATCTTCAATTGTAGTTCCACCTTCACTAACACGTGGAGGACCTCTAAAACGAGAAGACCGTCGCATTACACCATAATCCTCCGTAAAATATACTTAAGTTTACCGAGACTTTTGAACCGAAAAATTTAGTTATTGTTAACCACCTACGCCTCTTAAAAAAGGCACATGGGAGGCATGTGTCTTTTTCCATCCAAATATTTAACGGCGTCATCATTTTGTTAAGTATAGAAAATGAAAATTAAGTCGGGAAATGAATGTGAGGTAAAGTTAGAAGGCTTAAGTGTAATTAATTATAAAATGAATAATTGAACAATACACTTCCCAAGACCGTTGGAATATTGTGCGTGGGAATACAAATATACATATTTTGATAGAAATGAAATGGAGCGTGTGTAGTTTGGCATTTTATTAGCTGTTGTTTCTGCATCCTTATCCTCCTCTTCCAATGGCTTCTTACAATATCAATAGATGGTTGAGGCTCGAGGTTCGTAATAGTAATCTTAACTAACGCCCCCTAAATTTCTGCCCTATATAATCTTAACACGATTTAGGCGATTATTTAGGATAAATTATCATCGGATCTGATGGATTTGGATTTTTATATATGTAGGTTTATCCTTTGTTTGCGACAGTAGGTGTAGCTATCGGAATTTGCGCTATGCAGTTGGTTCGCAACATCTGCACTAATCCGGAAGTCAGGTATTTATATCTATTGCTAATTTTAAGTTACATATATGTGTTTTGGTATTTAAATTGTATATACTAGATCACGAGGTTTACTTGTTTGCTTAAGAATAGTAGACATACGCACATCATAATTTTTTTGGACACATTTTGATCCTTACACCATGCCACAAGGAATATTAAGACACTATAAATTGTGTCTTATTTACACGACTAACGCGCTTAATTAATTTTAGGATTAATTGATGTTTAGTCCTTTAAAAAATTGTTTAGTTTGATATATTTTCAAGAATAATATTTAGTCCCTTAGAAAATATTCCATTTAATGTTAGTCCAAGATAATAATTTTTATTTTAAAAAATGGTTCAATTTTGTTAGTGTCGTGCGAATGTCACTACTAGGAAGTAACAGTTATATTAAAAATATGTTGGACTAAAAACCAAATAAATAATATATCATGTCTTTTTTGTTAAGTGACCCATAATTTTATATTTAATTAAACAGAAAAGTACAACTAAGTGTTGACTTATTTTGATGCAAAAACGGTATAACTCATTTTTGTGTCAAACATCACGTGTTCTCTCAATCCAATGTCTTGTTATCGTGTCAATTGGTCAATTTTTGCACAAATGCAACCACTTAATGACTTAAAGGTCAATTTTTGTGAAAGTAACTTTTGTAGATGGGATAGAGATAATAATCTTCGACTTGGGAGATACTAATGTTTTGACATCGATGGCATGTGAAAGCACGGATTGGCATAATTTGTTATGATAAATATGGAATCTTTTGAATTTGTAATTTTTTTGGCATGTTTGATAGTCTTTAATTTTTCATGGCAAATTTTGTCAATTTACAATAATATATCACATAGCAATTCACATTTTGATGAGTTTAAAATTTTCTTTGGGTGTAGGAGAAACAAAATTTTCATAATCTTTTTTGCCACATATACATCTTAATCTTTTTATTGGTTTATAATTGCCATTTTAACTCTCAAGTCTGAGATTTACTTACTATATGAAGCGTGTTGGTACTTCACCTAAAAACACATTTTTTCTTGGGACATAAGCGAATCTATATGGTAGAATTTTTTGGGGGGTCCAAGGTAAGTTTCTACAATAAGGTCAGCAACACAAATTTGCAACACTGAGGGTAAAAAGCGTAATTGTTGTAAATATCCAAACTAACTAAAATATTGACCCTTTTACATCTTACATCGGTTTTGTTTAATAAACACCTTAAAGAATTATAATCCTCATTAGGGAAAAATGACCCCAAGATCTGTGGGATTACAAAATTGCTGAAAATTCATAAATAACCCTATTATAGTTGTCACGAAGGCTTCCACCCTAAACCCATCAATAGATAAAATTGCCTCCCCCACTGACCATTTTTTTTTTTTTTTTTGGGGGGGGGGGGGGGGGGGGGGGCTCCACTAGCTTGCGATGAAGTACGTATTCTCTCTTCCTCATTTATTTATTTTTTTCCATTTAGAATCTATTATTTTATTTGAGAGAGAAGAGGAATTTAGTCCCATTTCTCTTGATTTCTTTACCTCCAATCCCACCTATTTTATTTTTTGTTATGTGTCCTAGTGGGACAACTGCCAATATCTAAAAAGCAAAAATGCCCAAAGGAAGATACCGTTTCACTCACAAACTTCAACAAACCTTCACGATGGATCGAAGTCATTTAATACCTTTGTGTAGTCATTTCAAAAATGGTTTGTAGGAATTTTGGTATATGGAGTTCTAATCATTAAACAAATAATATCCTACCATAAAATTATTTTGGGGGTATATAAGCAAAAGACTGGATGTATTGGTGTCATTATTAGGCATGCAAAGACTAAAAAGCTTCTGCATCTATTTAAAAGTCATATGGAAGGCAGTGGCAAAAGCAGAGGGTATATCACAACGAAGTTGAATACTTATAAAAGACCCATTTTTCAAGATTTTCATTTTCTCAGATTGGTCTTGGATGGACCAATCTATTATGACACTGGAAAGACATAAAAATAGATTATAGGACTTATCCCTAATGAAAGAGCTCATGGGATCGCTGCCAATAAAAAGCTTTGACTGGGACCAAAACCCAAATATCTTTTTTATTTAATGGTATACAATTATATTTTGTACGGGAGACTCTACGAATTTTTACCAATTGGTACCATTTATTAAGTATATAGTAAAATGAGTCCTATGTTTTTTTTCTTCTAACATATGCCATGGAAAAGTGTCAAATAGGCATAGTGAATATATACATGTATGAATATGATTTATGGAGGAAATTTTGTTTTGATAGGATCAGTGAGGCAATGTATTATGCAAATATGGTTTATAACTCCATATTTGAGAACAAAAACTGATAGTTTAATGACAAATCAACTTATTGTCAAAACGTGATGTGCGCGAGGCTCACGGGAATCATTTGTATTTTTTTTTATTTTTTATTTTCTGGTTATAATTATTAAGGGGGCATATACCAAATAGTCCCTCGAACATTTTTTAATACACGTTTATTCCAAGCCTCCAAAAAGTCCTTTACCATGCCGCTGGCGCGGACCTTTACAAGTAAGAGAATAAGGGACTTTTTGGTACAAAATAAAAGGCTTGGACTAAATGTGTATTAAAAAATATTTGAGGGACTTTTTGGTATTTGAGTAAAGGACAAAATAAGTTTTTTGTAAAGAGAATGTTTTAGTACACGTGATGTTATTAGTATGTGACCCATGACATCCTGCTTTTATCTTTATAAATAATGTAATACTCCGTTAGGGCAAATCATTGAGGTAATAGTTAATCTTGAGAGAATTAGAGAGATAAATTGGGCCTTTGCCCTCTAAATGTTGTTGTTGTTGTGGTGATGGTGTTGTCGTCTTTAGATTAAATCACTTATGCTCCCAACTATATTATGCAACTATATAATTAGCCCAAAACTTTTCCAACCCATATGTTATTGACCCAAGACAATTTTTAAAGGTCTAAACCACTTAAACAAGTTCATATAAGTCCCAAAACGTGCTTCGAATTATTTATGGCAAAATAATTACTTTTTATTTGTGTCGCACAAAAAAAATTTAATTTTTATTTTATTTTACGCAAATGACATATTCATGCACAAAAATGAATAATATACACAAGCGCACTAAATAACAAGTTTCCACTTAAAACAGAGGATCAATATAAATGGAATAATAACTGAAATATATTACAAACAGAAATTAAAACAAACTTAAAAAACTTACAAACGGAATAAAAGTCCATAGGAATAAGGCCGGAAAGTCCACAAGCTTATTAAAAATTTAGAGAGAGAGGGAGAGAGAGAGAGAGAGTAAAGAAAGAGGTTGTACTAAAGGTTGGTTAAGACTTTTCTTAAAGTCTTCAAGTTTCTTAACCGTAAAATGTACCTGGAGGTTATCAATCCTATTAAGTTGATTCCTTATCCTATTAAGGATAATATTGGTGTAATTACCTTGCTTATAAAGAGGATTAAGCATAGTCTTATGGGTGACAATTCTCTCTTCTGTCTCAAGGTTAAGGAAGGCATTGGCTTCTAACCTAGGTGAACTATCACTTTGGCTGGTGCTTCCAACGTCTAAGGAAAGTGGTTCAGTAGGAGGGTGAACAGCAGATATAATCTGATTATTCGAAGTTTTCCAATTTTTCAAATGTTTATCCTCAGTTTTAAGAATCTGTTTATCCTCAAGAAAAAAAAGATTCTAATCTTTTGAAAACATTTGAAACCAAACCACAAAACAAGTAACTTGCTGGTTATCTTCAATCCATTTATAAAATTCATTTTTATAATTATCTAACTTAGTCCTGCTGTACTTGGCAAAATACCAAGTACGAAATTTAGCATAACCAGGTAGATAAAATTCAGCATTAATTTCTTTCCTATTAATTGTGAAAACCATAAAAATGAAAGGGTTTAGAGTCTGACATTCATTTCAGACGACGTATGGGATTCTCTACGCTGAGAAGTGTCCTTCTTCTCATAAATACCATGGGGTATTTGTTCATTAGTAAAGATACCATGAAGGTTCATATCATCGTGATATGGATGGTTCCTAGGGTTTTCTTCACAAACAGAGTTTCGTGAAGCAAACGGAGGATAGGTAACAAAAGGGGATCTAGAAGACTGGCCTCTAAAAGATTGACACCTATTAAATTTACTAAAATTTAAGAAAACATCTCCATCTTTATCCTCAATAATATCCCCAATATCTTCATTTTGACGAGGTTGGGGAGAACCGCATTTTTTATAGCCCAAGTCTCTAGGAAATCAATTTCGTCCCAACTTATAGTTCTAGGTGTGTGAACGTTAGAATCTATAAGGTGTGTGTCAATTAACACAGTTTTACCAAAAGGACTAAATTGTTTAATATTGGGAGCCATAGTATTCATTACCTTGTAATAAATCCTATAGATAATCCCAATAGTTTCTGATCCAGGAAGAAAATTATAACCTTTGGTTTGAACTCTAAGACTCAAAGCTTTACAAAGGTGCATATCAGACAAAGACAAAGTTATATTTGGAAACACATCAAAATAAACAGGTCCATTATAAGACTAGTTTTAATAGCTCCCATTAAAGATTGCCTAAAATTAGTATACCTACCATCACGTAGAGTAGCTTGTAAACAGGCGTTCATACCAAAAAGGGTCAAAGGTTTAAAAGCAATTTGAATCAAACCAACATGAATAAAATAATAATTTTTATCTTTTATGTGATCTTTAAGATCATACCATTTAAAGAGCTCGATAGACTTATCTTGTTCGTTCAGACTAATGGTTTGTTCTATAGTTTTTATAGCGTACTTGCTACAAAAATTATACCAGTTAATGTTATAAATAGTTTTAGGTTGGACCTTAGGAATAGTCCACCTGTTTAAATCCTTTTGAATATCAAATTCAATTAAAAAATAGTTCTTCACGAACTCTTGTGAAGTGTGTGTATCTATGGTGTTTAAATCCATAATACAAATGTAAATTTTTAGAATAGTAATAACCGTATGATCTGAGATAGGAAATTATTATGCAAATAAAAAATTTTAATTTAAAAGAATATAATAAACCGAATTAGAAATCACTTCTGACACCCAGTGGTCAACGGTTTACTCGGGAATAAGCCTCAACGCCTCACACGACAACATGGCAACCCACTACGCGACAAATACCAGTCCATATCAAAACCGGATTTCTATTTCTCCTTATTATTATCATTTAAATTAGGTTTTTAATGTGAATAGTAAATTACTATTCATGCCGGTGAATAATAATTTACTATTCAGGTGAATCGTAACTTAGTGTTATGACATAAATTTCAGACCATTATTATTACTACTCTAAACATTAACACACAGTTTAGCCAATCATGGCTCTGATACCATAAAACAGAGGATCGATATAAACGGAATAATAATTGAAATATATTACAAACTTTTATTACAAACATAAATTAAAACAAACTTAAAAGACTTACAAACGAAATATAAGTCCACCGGAATAAGGCCGAAAAATCCACAAGTTTATTACAAATTTAGAGAGAGGGAGAGAGTAAAAAAAGAGGTTGTAAATGAGGAGGAGGAGTCCTCAATTTATTAGGACTAAAAAATTCCTAAGATAATGACTCTTGGGTCCCTCCATATTCGAGGCAGGCAAAGTCTCTTGTCCTGAAGCGTCAGCTGCTGGGTCAATGGATCCTACCATTTCTCTCGAGGAGTCGGCTGCTGGGCCAGTGGGTCCTTCCACAATCGTCGCGTTGCCGAGATAGAGGAAGATTTGTCCATATGCATCGACTAGCATCTTTCTGGGGCTATGTGGGTCAGCTTATCTCAAGTCATCTAGGCCATCTTCTGGGTCCGGGTTAGGAAAGGATCCGTTCAACCTTCGAGTTGGAAAAGCAGAACTCAGTGAGTTGAAGAATGCCTCCATTGTTGGCTCAGAGGGTAAGTTGGTGTCAAACATGTCACCGATAACTCATTGTCTTCTGGGTTTTGAGATTCTCCGGCAAGATAGAAGAAAGGATTATTATTCTTGATTGAAGCCATAGATGTATCATCATCAGAGGGCTGAGGAATAGGGTTGGTATCATCACCAAAGGGGTTGGATTTTTCTCCAGGATAATTAAAATCCGATCTGAATTGGCTTTGAGTGTAATCCATCACCTTCTGCAGTAGCTCCTACTCTGTTGCTTTGGGGAATTGCTTCTTCAATGCAAACTTTAAATCCTTAATTGGATTGGATCCCGATGTCCTCTTCTCAGCTGGAGGGGGTGAATCTTCCACCATGGACATGTAATGCTTCAGACTATCTTTTATTATAGCAATGGTAGTATTAATATCAATACCACTCCACCTTCGATAATAAAAGATTCTTTCAAGTAGAGGAACATTGAGATGGTTAACTCTACATTGAAGATCCCATCTGGAGATCCAAGGAATACTGATTTCGGTAAAAAATAGTAGGGTATTAAGCCCTACTGGGACCTTCTTTTTCCCTCTTAGTTTCGGATGAAATTGAGTCCAAGGTAGAAAAAGTTTTTCCATGGTAATTTCACTAGGGAACATATCAATTCCTGGGCAAAATTTGTCTCACCAATTGATAACCCATCCTGGGTAACTATCCTTTAAAGAATTTGGGCACAATTTACAAAACCAAGTGTGCTTGTGCTCAGTATTTTGATAGTAAAATTCTTTAGTCCAAGCCTGGACGTAATCCCAGTAATTATAAGTTCCATTTTGCGAACTAAATTTTTGCGCTTTCAAAGGATGAATTTCCCATTCTCGGGGAGATATGAACGTCTTCAAAATCGCTTTGCTATAAGCAATAGGAGATTTTTAGTCTAATAATCCCTTCATAAATTATGAAATATCAAATTAGTTACAAACATAAAATTTCAAAGTATTCGGTAGGAATGTTGATATGAGAGACTAGCCTTCACCATTATAATATAACAATTGACTTGAGGTAAAAACTAAAAAGTTGCAGATATATGAATTAGGTTTGTAACACAACAAACGATGTGTTATACGGAGATCCGAGCAAGAAGTTATACCGAAATTACGAAATAAGGGCAAATTTGTCCATCCTTTAAGTCGTATTTTATCTTATTACCACACCATGTGTTATATTTTGATGGGTTGGAAGGGGAATCTAGTTAGGCCGACTTAAACACCTTAAAATGACCTTTTTATTCAGCAAAATGGATCAAATTAAAGGCTAATAGCATATCCTAAGTTAAAAGATAAGTTTTGGGCTAGAAAATATAATTTTATGAAACTTTAGGGACTTAATTTTAAATAAAGAAAGTTTTAAGGTCTAAAATGAAAATATATAAAGTACTATTTTGTAAATAAAATATTTTCAAGGACCTCTAAGAAATGTTGAAAATGTATGGTGTAAAATTACTAAAATACCCTTCAGGTGTAAAATGACCCTTATACCCTTAATAACTTTCCACTTCGTGCTTTCCACCTCGTGCTTTCTTTTGGACACCTCCACCGCACACGTGCCGCCTTTATAGGAAAGGATAAAACACATGTCAATCCTCTAGAAAAAGGAAAAACACGTGCCGTCGTTTGGTAAACTATGACTGCAAGGTTGATCCACTGCGCGACACGTGAACGTCGACTCACCAAAATGAAAGCATTATCACTCAGACACGTGTCAACACCTAAATACCTTTGAAAAACTATAAATAAAGCCCTTGGATCAGCCATTACACGAAATTATACCAAAAGTTTACAAAGAAATAGTGAGAGAAAGTGCGGGGAAAGTTTAAGAAGAAGTTTCGTCTCAAGATTAACGAGCAATCCAAGACTCAGTTTCTATAACTTTGAACTTTTATTTTAGGTGAGTACTCTGACATTCCTTGTGCATTTTAATTATATGATATTATGCAAACTATATATATTTTGTGAACTGCTTTTATTCCCGAAATTCATCTGATATCGATGATTGATTCCTTGTGATATGTTTATATTTGTCCATATAGACATACCGATTAAAAAGAGTTTCGAAAATGATATTGAATATTAGAAATAAGATTCGACCTAAGGGACCTCTCTTACTGACTGACCTTCCCAGCTGGGTTATCACTGGTGTGTCCTAAATAAGGCGTTGTGACGAACAAGTTCGATTGACCCTCAACTACCGGGGAATAATACGGTAGAAGAATACGGTATTAGAGTGTACTTGGCCATTAAAATGATATGATTGAAAGAAAAAAATATTGAAAATTGATTTGTCATATCTGATATATTATGTGCTATTGATTTTTATATATTGTCATCTCAAATTTTATACAGTAAATCCCTATCCATATATGTATATGTCTACTCTTTGGATTTGAATAGGTATCGATTTTCTGAACAAAACCTTGGAATGTCTAGAGATATAACCTCATTCGGCTTTTATCTGATGTTGTACAACTAACCATTTTCCAGGAAATAAGTAGGCTTGGAGGGAACGAAAAAGGACTCTTTGGAAGATTCAACTTTTAGAGCTCTTTTTGTTATTTTAAGTAAAAAGTTAGTTATATCGCATAGAGCATGTTTGACTCTCTTGTAATAAGTTTTAAATTTCGTTTTAAGTTGTAACTCGTTGTTACTTGTAATATAAATGATGTTTACTTTTCGAAAGCTCTAATGACGTAATGCCTTTAAGTTTAGTATTTTACGATTCATAACCATGTAATTGTTTTTCCGTTGCATTTAATTAAGGAAACAATTTAAGTCGGAATAATTGTTGTCTTGGTGGCATGTCAAGACACTCGTTCCCCACAACTATTTTAGGACGTGGTCGTGACAAAGGTGGTATCAGAGCATAGGTTGTGAACCCGTAGACTACTGAACATAAGCTTCAAATGTGATAGATTTTAAGTTTCCATACATAGGATATAGGATGTAATATCCGACTTATGTGATAACCCTCCATATGTCTTACAATCTACATATAATTGTTTATATATAATTGGTCTTCTAATTTGTAATCTTGAGATAGTACAATACGTCTTATGTTTGGCCATGACTATAGAAAATGACCAAGATGAGATCAACTGCGAGAACTAGTGGTTCAAATACGGAAGGACTGGAAGGTACATACAAGGCAATTGAAAGTCTAGCAAGAATTATGGAGCATCAGGTGAATAATGGAGCACCAAGGAGTCTTGAACCAAGTACTTGTACTATTGAACAGTTCAAGAAATTGAACCCTCCATCTTTTAAAGGTACTCCTAACCCCATTTAAGCAGAAAATTGGGTGATGAAAATGGAAAATATGTTCGATGTTCTTAAGTGTATAGATGAACAAAGGGTTTCATTTGAAACGTTCATGTTAGAAGGTGAAGCCGAACATTGGTGGAGAATGACTAAGAGCATACATGGGGAAATAAATAATCCCATAGGTTGGAATGACTACTTGGTCATCTTCTATGAGAAATACTTTCCCGAAACGGTGCAAGACCAAAAATCAGCTGACTTCATGAGTCTGGTTCAAGAAAATATGACAGTTAGTCAATATGAGGCAAGGTTTACTGAGTTATCCCGTTTTGTACCTCATGTTGTGATAACCGATGTTTTAAAAGCCAAGAAGTTTGAATGTGGGTTGAGGTTGAATATTCGTAGTCGAATTTCCATCTTGAAGTTGGCATCATATAATGACGTGGTGGCTAGGGCAACAATAGTTGAGAAGGATAGTGAAGAATATAATCAGGTTAGAGAGGGAAAGAGGAAGTTTAGAGAATAAAGAGGAAGGAACCCCAATAACAAACCCTTTCGGACTATACCTAATATAGGACAACCTTTAGTAAACAAACCCTTAAATGGTGATAGATGCCAACGATATGGTAATATTCATAGAGGGCAACCATGTAACTTGGAGACGGGAAGTTATTTTGGGTCTGGCCAAAAGGGACATAAAATGAAAGACTGCCCTTATAAAGAGAAGGCGCCAATAAAGGCCTTTAATGACAACAAGGATCACAGAAGACAAGGTAGAGTTTTTAATCTTTCCGATGCAAAGGCTTCTAATGCAGTAGTGTCAGGTACACTTTCTATATGTGCACAACCTTTTCAAGTTTTAATTGATCCTGGTTTTACCCATTCATTTGTGTCTGTACGTTTTGTTAATCAGTTTCCTAATATTCCTGAACCCTTGAATCATAGCATACACGTTTCTACTCCTTCGGGTGAGTTATTGATGAGAACATTAGTATATAAGTCTTGCCCTATAGATGTTAGTAGTCATAAACTATTTACCGATTTGATAATTTTAGACATAAGAGATTTTGAAGTCATTTTGGGGATGGATTAGTTAGCATCGTACCATGCTAAGGTAGATTGTTTTGAGAAGAGAGTTACTTTCCAAATTCCTAACCATCCAGAATTTAGTTTTGAAGGAACTGGCATCCTATCTCCCATACATATTATCTCTACAATGCAAGCTTGTAGTTTTCTTAAGAAGGGATGTCAAGGATTCCTTGAAAGTGTTATTGATTTGCAAACAAAAGAGCCTAGGTTAGAAGATATTCCTATAGTTAAACGTTTTCCAGATGTTTTTCCTGATGATTTACCCAGTCTTCCTCCTAGTAGAGAAATAGAGTTTACAATTGACCTTATTCCCGAAACTATGCCAATCTCAAGACCCCCATATTGCATGGCACCTTTAGAACTAAGGGAATTAAAAGTTCAATTATAAGATCTATTAGATAAGGGTTTTATTAGACCAAGTGTATCCCCTTGGGGTGCTCCAGTGTTATTTGTTAAAAAGAAGGATGGGGCGATGAAGTTATGTATAGATTATCGTGAACTAAATAAGGTGACCATTAAGAATAAATACCCTTTACCTCATATAGATGATTTGTTTGACCAACTTCAAGGTGCACGAGTATTTATAAGATTGACCTTAGGTCAAGCTATCACCAATTAAAGATTAAGGAGGAAGATATTTCAAAATCAGCTTTTCGTACTAGATATGGTCACTATGAATTTCTTGTGATGCCATTTGGACTGAATAATGTACCAATCGCTTTTATTGATATGATGAATAAAGTGTTTAGGAAATATTTGGATCAGTGTGTGGTTGTTTTCATTGATGACATACTTATTTATTCCAAAAGTATTGAAGAACACGAAAAGCATTTAGAGATAGTGTTGCAAATCCTTAGGAAGGAGGAATTATATGCGAAATTAAAGAAGTGTGAGTTTTGGTTGCCTAGTGTCTCTTTTCTCGGACATGAAATTTCTAGGTAGGGAGTGTCGATTGATCCTCAAAAGATCAAGGCTATAATAGATTGGCCTAGACCAACTAATGTGACGGAGAATCGTAGTTTCCTTGGATTAACCGGCTATTATAGAAGATTTATTGAAGGATTTTCCATTATTGCCAAACCTCTATCTTGGTTAACACAAAATATGGTGAAATATGAATGGTCTGAGGAAGTTGAGAATAGTTTTCAAGAACTTAAGAATCGATTAGTAACTGCCCTAATTTTGACTATTCCTTCCCAAACAGGGGGATTTGTGATTTATAGTGATGCTTCTAAAAATGGTTTGGGATGTGTCATAATGCAAAGTGGAAAAGTAGTATCTTATGCCTCAAGACAGTTAAAAATCCATGAGTAGAATTATCCAACCTATGACCTTGAATTAGCAGCTGTAATTTTTGCTCTTAAGATTTGGAGACACTATTTGTATGGTGAGACTTATGAGATTTATACCGATCATAAGAGTTTGAAATATATATTTACTCAGAAAGAATTGAATATGAGACAAAGGAGGTGGTTAGAATTAATGAAGGACTATGATGTAAATATTCACTATCACTCGAGGAAAGCTAATATAGTAGCTAACGCTTTAAGTAAGAAGTCTATAACAAATTTAGCATGCTTCATTAAAAATCAGGAACTTTTGTTAAGGGATTTGAGAAGTATTGAAATAGATGTACGTATCTATAGCAAAGGAGGAATAATTGCAAACTTACAAGTACAACCCATGTTGATGAAAAGGATCAAAATTGCATAAGTAAATGACCCACAACTGAAGAAGATTAGAGAAGACGTCACCGAGGGTAAGAGAACTGAATTTGTGATACGAGACGATATATTGAGGTTTTGAAATAGCGTGTGTGTTCCATGTAATGTCCAACTAAAGACGTAAATTTTGGAGGAAAGTCATTACTCAAGATTCACATTTCATCCCGGATGTACAAAAATGTATAGGGATCTTCGATAAGTATTTTAGTGCAATAACATAAAGAGGGAGATAGCAGAATTTATATCTCAGTGTTTGGTTTGTCAACAAGTAAAGGCAGAACATTAAAAACCATCAGAATTACTGCAACCCCTACCTATCCCTGAGTGGAAATGGGAACATATTACTATGGATTTTATGACAGGTTTACCGAGGAGTTCAAATGGTAATGATTCTATTTGGGTAATTATTGATAGGTTAACTAAATCTGCTCATTTTTTGCCATTAAGATTACCCATTCTTTAGAAAAGTTAGCTAAGTTGTATGTGCGGGAAATTATTAGGCTTTATGGAACTCCGGTTTCAATTGTTTCTGATCGTGACCCTAGATTTGTGTCTCGCTTCTAGAAAAGCCTACAAGCAGCCATGGGAACAAAATTGAATTTTAGCACCGCTTTTCATCCTCAAACGGATGGAAAATCTGAAAGAACCATTCAAACCTTAGAGGATATGCTTAGGGCATGTGTACTTGATTTGAAAGGTAATTGGGATGATCATTTACCGTTAGTGGAATTTGCGCATAATAACAGTTATCAAGCAAGTATTCAAATGGATCCATATGAGGCACTCTATGGTAGAAGGTATCGTTCCCCTACATGTTGGGTAGAAGTTGGAGAAAGAAAATTATTGGGACCAGAATTGATCCACATCACAACAGAGTAAGTGAAATTGATACAAGACCGACTTCGAATTGCTCAAAGCCGTCAAAAGAGTTATGTTAACAATCACCGATGAGAGTTGTAATTTCAAAGAGGAGATTATGTGTTCTTACGAGTATCACCAGCAAAGGGAGTAATCCGATTTGGAAAGAAAGGGAAATTGAGTCCAAGATACATAGGACCTTTTGAAATCCTTGGAAGGATAGGAGCTGTTGCATATAGAATAGCATTACCCCCTGAACTCTCTAGTGTGCATAATGTGTTCTACGTGTTAATGTTGAAGAAATACGTCCCAGATCCAATGCATATCCTAAGTCAAGAACCTCTTCAAGTTAGAGAAGATTTGTCATACATTGAGCATCCGATAGAAATTTTGGACCATAAAGATCAAATATTACGAACCATGGTAATTCCATTGGTCAAAGTGTTATGGTGTAATCATTCCATTTAATAAGTAACATGGGAGCGCGAAGATGAAATAAAGGAGAAATATCCATACTTGTTTAGAAATTAATGTAAGTAAAGTTTGGGGACCAAACTTTTTATAAGGAGGGTAGGATGTAATGACCCCACTTTTGTATGTTCATATATAGTTTTAAATATTGTATTATTTCATATGTGATATGAATAATGTTAATTTATTATTTTTATTCTAATCCTCCCTTCATAAATCATGAAATATCAAATTAGTTACAAACATAAAATTTTAAAGTTTTTGGTAGGAATGTTCATATGAGAGACTAGACTTGACCATTATAATATAACAATTGACTGGAGGTAAAAACTAAAAAGTTGTAGATATATGAATTAGGTTTGTAACACAACAAATGATGTGTTTAATGGAGATCCGAGCAAGAATTTATACCGAAATTACGAAATAAGGGCAAATATGTCCATCCTTTAAGTCGTATATTATCTTATTACCACACCATGTGTTATATTTTGATGGGTTGGAAGGGGAAGCTAGTTAGTCCGACTTACACACCTTAAAATGACATTTTTCTTCAGCAAAATGGATCAAATCAAAGTCTAATAGCATATCCTAAGTTAAAAGATAAGTTTTGGGGTAGAAAATGTAATTTTATGAAACTTTAGGGACTTAATTTTAAATAAAGAAAGTTTCAAGGGCTAAAATGAAAATATATAAAGTAATATTTTGTAAATAAAATATTTTCAAGGACCTCTAAGAAATGTTGAAAATGTATGGTGTAAAACTACTAAAATACCCTTCAGGTGTAAAATGACCCTTATACCCTTAATAACTTTCCACTTCGTGCTTTCCACCTCGTGCTTTCTTTTGGACACCTCCACCGCACACGTGTCGCCTTTATAGGAAAGGATAAAACACATGTCAATCCTCTAGAAAAAGGCAAAACACATGTCGCCGTTTGGTAAACTAAGACTGCAAGGCTGATCCGTTGCGCGACACGTGAACGTCGACTCACCAAAATGAAAGCCTTATCACCCAGACATGTGTTAACACCTAAATACCTTTGAAAAATATAAATAAAGCCCTTGGATCAGCCATTACACGAAATTATGCCAAAATCTTACAAAGACATAGTGAGAGAAAGTGCGGGGAAAGTTTAAGAAGAAGTTTCGTCTCAAGATTAACGAGCAATCCAAGACTCTCTTTCTATAACTTCGAACTTTTATTGTAGGTGAGTACTCTGACATTCCTTGTGCGTTTTAATTATATGATATTATGCAAACTATATACATTTTTGAACTGCTTTTATTCTCGAAATTCATCTTATACCGATGATTGATTCCTTGTAGTATGTTTATATTTGTCCATATAGACATACCGATTAAAAAGAGTTTTGAAAATGATATTAAATATTGGAAATAAGATTTGGCCTAAGGGACCTCTCTTACTAACTGACCTTCCCAGCTGGGTTATCGCTGGTGTGCCCTAAATAAGGCGTTGTGACGAATAAGTTCGATTGACCATCAACTACCGGGGAATAATACGGTAGAAGAACATGGTATTAGAGTGTACTTGGCCATTAAAATGATATGATTGAAAGAAAATGATATTGAAAATTGATTTATCGTATCTGATATATTATGTGCTATTCATTTTTATATACTATCATCTCAAATTTTATACAGTAAATCCCTATCCATATATGTATATGCCTACTCTTTGGATTTGAATAGATATCAATTTTCTGAACAAAACCTTGGAATGTCTAGAGATTTAACCTAACTTGGCTTTGAGCTGATGTTGTATAACTAACCATTTTTCAGGAAATAAGTAGGCTTGGAGGGAGCGAAAAAGGACTCTTTGGAAGATTCAGATTTTAGAGCTCTTTTTGTCATTTTAAGTGAAAAGTTTGTTATATCATATAGAGCATGTTTGGCTCTTTTGTAATAAGTTTTAAATTTTATTTTAAGTTGTAACTCGTTGTTACTTGTAATATAAATGAAATTTCCTTTTAGAAAACTCTGATGATGTAATTCCTTTAATTTCAGTATTTTACGATTCATAACTATGTAATTGTTTTTTCGTTGCATTTAATTAAGGAAATAATTTAAGTTGAAATAATTGTTGCCTGGGCCGTGGCATGTCAAGACACTCGTTCCCCACTACTATTTTGGGATGGGGTCGTGACATCATCTCTCCCCAAGAATGGGGAATTCATCATTTGAAAGCACAAAAATTTAGTTCGCAAAATGGAACTTATAATTATTGGGATTACGTCCAGGCTTGGACTAAAGCATTTTACTATCAATATGCTGAGCATAACCACACTTGGTTTTTTAAATTGTGCCCAAATTCTTTTAAGGATAGTTACCCAGGATGGGTTATCAATTGGTGGGACAAATTTGGCCCAGGAATTGATTTGTTCCCTGATGAAATTACTAAGGAAAAGCTTTTTCTACCTTGGACTCAATTTCATCTGAAACTAAGAGGAAAAAAGAAGGTCCCAGTAGGGCTTAATACCTTACTATTTTTTATCGAAATCTGTATTCCTTGGATCTCCAGATAGGATCTTCAATGTAGAGTTAACCATCTCAATGTTCCTCTACTTGAAAGAATTTTTTATTATCGATGGTGGAGTGGTGTTGATATTAATACTACCATTGTTATAATAAAAGATAGTCTGAAGCATTACATGTACATGGTGGATGATTCACCCCCTCCACCTGAAAAGATGACGTCGAGAGCCAATCCAATTAAGGATCTGAAGTTTGCATTGAATAAGAAATTCTCCAAAGTAACGGAGCAGGAGCTATTGCAGAAGGTGATGGATTACACTCAAAGCCAATTCAGACCGGCTTTCAATTATCCTGGAGAAAAATATAACCCATTTGGTGATGATACAAACCCTATTCCTCAGCCTTTTGATGATGATACATCTATGGCTTCAGTCAAGAATGACAATCCCTTTTTCTATCTTGCCGAAGAATCCCAAAACCCGAAAGACGATGAGTTTATCGGTGACATGTTTAACACCAACTTACCCTCTGAGCCAACAATGGAGGCATTCTTTAACTCACTGAGTTTTTCTTTTCCAACTCGAAGGTTGGACGGATCTTTTCCTAACCCGGACCAGGAAGATGGCCTAGATGACTTGAGATAAGTTATCCCACAGCTGGCCCACCTAGCCCCAGAAAGATGCTAGCCAACGCATATGGACAAATCTGTCTCCATCTCGGTAACTTGACGATTGTGGAAGGACCCACTGGTAGGACCCACTGTCTATGCCTTGAGATAAATAGTAGGACCCATTGACCCAGCAGCCAACGCTTCCGGACAAGAGACTTTTACTGCCTCGAATATGGAGGGACCCAAGGGTCATTTTCTTAGGAATTTTTTA
The DNA here is from genome assembly GCA_949130495.1 of Sambucus nigra. NCBI lineage: Eukaryota > Viridiplantae > Streptophyta > Magnoliopsida > Dipsacales > Adoxaceae > Sambucus > Sambucus nigra. The sequence continues at coordinate 283,354,574 of OX422220.1, read as the reverse complement.
TTCCTTTCCTTTTTGTATAAATTGAGGACTCGTCCTCCTCATTTATTACCTCTTTCTTTACTCTCTCTCTCTTTCTCTCTCTCTCTAAATTTGTAATAAGCTTGTGAACTTTCCGGCATTATTTCGGTGGACTTTTATTTCGTTTGTAAGTTTTTAAAGTTTGTTTTAATTTTTGTTTGTATTAAAAGTCTGTAATATATTTTAGTTATTATTCTGTTTATATCGATCCTATGTTTTATGGTATCAGAGCCATGATTGATTGCATCTTCTCCTTCACCGACGACAACATTGGGGGTCGATCAAAGTTAAACACAGACTCAACGATCACCGATAGCACCTTCATTATAGGATTTGTACCATCTTTGAAACTTAGCAGCACGAACGAAGCCATTATCACGGTTCTGGTATCCTGCCGACTTCGAAGGTAGGTGATGACCACCAGATTGGAAGCATCTTCGACAAAGCTTCGACAACACCAGTAAGTGTGAAGGCATCAGTCACGTGTTCCAAGCAGCAAACCTTAGCTAGGGTTTCACAAAATGATTAGGTAAACCCTATGTTTTCCCAAACTACCCCTGTCGTGTTTAAAGATTCTTTTAACCCATCATTTGATTTTAGAACTTATGCTTCTAACCCCAAAAATGTTCAGTCGTGATTCAAAGTCTCGATATTGGGCCCCGTATCGAACGCCCAATTTTCAACTCGGTCGTGGTGTTGGTCGCGATATCCGGCGATACGCATTTAATATGCATTGCATTCCACACTTGATTATACTGAAGCGCGGCGAACTTCGCATATTGTTAGTGTACTAATTTTTATTTTTATTTTTTATTATTTAAAATCTCTAAATAATTACGTATTAATGATTTATTGTTGATTTTAATTTATGTAAGTGGAAGAGGATGTTTGATCTTCATGGACAAGAATAGACTTATAGAGATTATTTATTTCCCACAATCTTTGTTTCTTCTATTTTTGGACATCATTATGTGACAATATATTTTGATAGGATATTTTGTTCCAAGTTCAAATATTTTTATGTACGGTGAATGTTATCAGTTTTATATTTGTGACATTTTAATTTTATTGCAATTGTTTAATTTAATCTTAGTGTGTAAAATTGTTTTGCATATATGTGTTATGTATAAAAACTTATATATGTGGTGTTTCTGTAAATGTTACAATATATTTTTGACAACAAAGAAATAAGGCAAAAGATTGATATTCTGTTAAAAAATAAAAAAAATCACAATGTTCAAATAATGACGCAATTTTTTTTCCATATTACGCGGGCAAATTATATAATGTCGCAACAATTTTCTCAGCATTTTTTATTTTTTTGCACAAAAAATTATTTTATAAAAAATATACAAAGAAATGTTTTATAAAACATATTTTGACGTTTTTTTACAAATAAAGTAAATAATGTTTTGTGAAAAACATATTTTTTTTATACAAAAAAAAATGTCAAAAGGGTAAATAAAATATATCGCTTGAATCGGTTGTCTTGGCTGACATCGCGGTAGTCTCGGCTGATATCTCGGCGTGATGTCTCGAAATCTGTTGTCTCGATCGATATCTCAGCGAGGCAACACGATTCAGTATTTTTTTAAACGTATCTTGGTGTCATATCGCTACCTTTCGATTTTGAGTTGACTCGACGGATATCGAGTTAACTCGGTTGATACTTTGAACCATGTGTTCAGTCCACATTTCATAATTCCGAAATTTGCTCCAACTTTCTTTGCATCAAGTTTCCAAAAGTAACCTCAAATCCGTCTAAAATTGCTGATTAATTATACAACCCATCCACCCCTAGAAAATTATTTAGAGCCCCTTCCAATTTCTAAAATTATCATTTCATCCCTCGACCTTTCAAAAATCACAATTCGATACCTACATTTTTTCAAATCTCTAATTCAAGTCCAACTTCACTCCCGACACCTTTTCCCATTTCGATATGTAGTGTAATGGAGGCGGTGATGTTGATTATGAGCATGATATGGAGGTTTGTACCGAATTCGGATGGTTGAGTCGTGTCGTCATCGAAGAACTCCAAACCCGCATTGGCAACTTGGACCGAGTAGATGGCGCCTTACATGTTCATCGGTGTGACACCTTCCACCGCTGACGTATTTTTCGTGTACGATGAGGATGCTCGCTACCCGATCACGCATGATGATGGCTTCTCCGAGGGTACCGAGGACCTGTTAACATATGGTATGGATCCCGAGTTCTTTGCTTGTGATTTCATTCCTATTTTTTGGAAGACAAAGTCGGTTCCGTGATTTGGAGATTTTCAAGCTTGAAGATTTCTTTCTCATCTTCGGTAAAGAAGAGAGTGGATTGTGCATCGTAGATTTTTTGATATATTTGTTGATGATAGTTGTGACCCTCACTCACTTTAGGGCGGTGGAGCCATATTATATCGACGATTTCTTCCCACTCTTTGGGAATAATTATGATGCGGTTGGGTTTATTTCTTTGGGTGGCTATCTTGTGATCGATTCGTTGTTTCGGGTTGATGTGATTGATTGTGGGTATGTTGACCTATTCTGAGAGGCATTTGAGGCGCTTTCAGTGGTCAAGATGAAACACGTAGCCTCACAGGTGCTTATATTGGGGAATTCGGACCGCATTTGGCATTGTTGACCATCCGTAAGGTGGCGGGGTTTTGGTTATTCTTGTAATAAGCTTTGGGATCACGATCTTATATGTTGGCCATGGTTGGGCTTTTTTATGACCCCTTCTTGCCCTTTTGCTAAGCGATACGCCAGCCCCTTTTCGAGGACGCATCCCTTTTCAATTGGGAGAGACCACTAGTGGTTGTTTTACTCCCTTGCCATCGACTTCCTATGCTCGGGACGATCTATTTGAAGTGGGGGAGTCCATTGTTGGTTGTTTTTCTCTCTTGCTGCTGACCTCTCATGCTCGGGACGAGCTTTTTCAAATGGGGGAGAATGATGAACGCGGGGCTCACAGAAATCATATGTATTTTTGCGTTTATTTATTTTTATCTTCTAGTTATAATTCAATGGTTTAGTGAAGGCTAAAATAGGTATTTTGTAGAGGGAATATTTTAGCCCATGTGATGTCATTAGTGATGTCACCCATGACATCACATGTGACCTAATCATTTCATAGTGGGCAAGTATTAGAACCCTTTTCTAGATCCTTCTCTTATCCCTATAAATATAGTAATACTAATACTCTAGGGCCCGTTTGGTTAAGGATAAAATATTTTAGGTTCGTGAAAAAAGAAGTAGTACAGTTATCCTCGACGTAATTGAAGTTAATTGTCTGTTTAATTGACGTTTATTTTATCCATTAAAAATAGTTGTTTCGCTTCATTTTATTTTTTCGTGTTTGATTTCATATACATTCTATGTAAAAAATATCTACAGATATTTAAAGTACCTCATAGTTTTCTCGTTTCCACACCAAAAATTGATTTCATGGAAAACTTTAAAAATAAGATCAAACCACTTCCATATTTTTTTCGCTCAATTTCTATACTCCAATAAAAAATGAACTATTTCCAATATTTTTCGATTTTGTAATGACATAACCTAAAAAAGTTGTTAGTTTGAAATTTTAAATACGTGGATATGCTATAATTACACAATTTTATACAAAAATGGTTAATAAAATTCAATTCCATAGAGGTGAAATTATATTTCACTACTTTTACATCACGATGTAAAGTATTTCATCTCGAAACAAGCATATGGCTAATTTATTATAAGATTGTCTTAATATTGGCTCACCCCTCTGACGAATCATGGCTCCGCCTTTGTGCGCATATATGTATAATATATATACATTTGTATACCAGTTGTATGTTACTTTTTATTTTTTTTAAGAAAATTGGATTTAAAAACAAGTTTACCAGACGCACACGAATATTTAAAAATACAGATAATAAAATTTAAAAATTATATTTAAAACCAATTTATAAATCCAATTTTTTAAATACATAACCAAGCTGCCATTAGATTCTTAAAAGAATAGTTGGATCCTGGTGAAGTTGCAATTCTGCTCACCATGTCAATTGTACTTATATATTAACTGGAGAAGCATTTTAAGCCACTAAACTTTTCTCAACAGTTTAATTTTACAAGGAAGTGTTAAATTTAATGTAAGCAGTAGTCAGTTTCAAAATTTCTTTAACTATGATATGATTTAATATATTAATTTTAGAAACAATCTAGGATGCTTCTAAAAAGGGTGATTCTTACAATCAAGCTATAAACAAGTCAAGTTGCATTGAGCTGTTGGTGGTTCAAGTTTATTTCATACAAATTCTAAAATATTTATTAAGCTGATCTCAACGTACCCATAATAGAACGAGTCACGTTCTTAGTATCTTACATAGTTTTCGAGTATTTATGAACTTATGAATCTAAATTTCTAAATTAATGAGCTTGCAATTGTGCCGTAAACGAACGGATCTCAACAGAGCCTTAAATCAATTAGATTTTCCTATATACGAGTAATAATTTTAAAGAAATCACTACACAATGAAGCAAAGATACGAAAAACAATTGACCATATGTCATTTTTATTGAAGATTGCGACATAGATACTGCTTCCGGATTGATTTTTATTATAACTTTTTGTACAATTGTTTCTTTCTCGAAGAATGGATGTTATTAGAAAATTAAAAATTACATGCAAGAATTTATTCCATATATGTTATGCCTACGAGGTAGATGAGCCGAATTGTGAAGCAGGGCGTTCAAACTTTTATTATAAAAAAAAAGACGAGTTTTAGAAGAGTATTCTAAGAAAACACATATTCGTGTTAGCTCAATTCTATTGTGAGTTTTGAAAATGTTATCAGACGTGGTGCATTTAATCTCGAATCAGTATAAAACTATCTTGTACCAATCCAACCTTTAGTAGCTTGATTTATTTTATAGGTTGATCGTGTTAGCTTATAGAAATGAGCTGATTATTTAGTTAATTTTATATACTAATTTCAAGCAAGCCTCAATAGAACCATGCAATCCCTTGGAGCATCTACAGAGCAATGTTATTAGTTAAAACATCCATAGCCCTATGCAAAATACTACAACGGAAAAAATTTACCAATCATCAATTTTACCACCAGGTTAAGCAAAAATGGTCCCTTGCACGACATGAATTCGCCAAGCTGTTGGAAAAATCTTGTTATCCACCATTCAATCAATTAATTTGAAAAACTTTAACCGCCTAACTATTAACCTCCACCATTCATTCAATTGCTACAGTGCGCATGTGGCTTTTGAATGTTTGTCTTACCCTGTGGCAATTCAAATGTCGTGGAACCTTAATTCACCTAAAGCTCGAGCTGAGATCATTTTGTGGTATGGCAAACTAACTCTGCAGCACCTAACAGTTGTCATTGAGATTTGAAGCTACTCTAATTTAATGTTCCTACAATCCAAGCTGTGATTTGGAAATTCACAACGTACAAGCCTGAAGAAATCTATAACATTGGCTCTGCGGTTAAATAAAATGGGTGCTAGCTCTGGGTGTATCAAGAAAACACAACCAACAAAAGCCGCAAATGCTCTGTCATCAAGAAAAGAAGTGCATTAGGATACTGATTATATCTTCTTCCTTTTGGCAGCTTCCACATACCATGACTTCCACGCCTCGGCGTAATGATGAAAAACGTCACATAGTGCTGACAACATCATCAACAGAACCCATCTACTATCATTTAGTTACGCAGTAATTTGTGTGTAATATATAACATAAGTGAGCAATACATACAGAACAACGAATCACTTGGCATCAAGATGATAGATAATCCAAAACAACATAGGATTGATAATATGGAACCCCAATATTCTAGTGCCAAAATTTTAAGGGGAATGCAGGATGAAGTCATTAGCTAAAACTATTATTCAAGGTTTGAAAGTGGTAATTTTTTATAATACAATCCTTTGGCCCGTATGCGTAAAATAGTAAAGCATATGTAAAAATCATGTATGCATTATTAGATCTACATATACTTCTCGACAAGTTAAAAATATTTCACTATTTGAATTATTTTCATGTCGTACGTATATGTATTCAAATTTTATTTGAACTTTAGGCTTGCTTTAAAGATTCTGATGAACGAAGTAAAAAACAAAAATTTTAAAAACAAAATGCATGTGTAATAAATTGGTCTTACACCTTACCTGGGAGTACTTTACCAAGGCCAAAGGTAAATTCATTTTTGCACTTCAAGTATGTGATACATCATGAGATGTTGCGCTTCATAACATTTTACTTATTTACCTTGGTTACAATGCTGAGGGCGATAAGTAGACGCTAGAATCTCCCAATCCTGAACCCGCCTCATAATTTTTGTTTCCAGAAACTGCTCTCTTAGGTGCACTTGCAGGGCTAAAAGGGCCAAACACGAAACCTTTGAGCCATGTCCTGGATGCTGCTTAATTGAACTCTCATCATATTCATCCTTAACATTTCTGATTTTCATATGCATTTGTACATTCTCCTTATCATTTGATGTCCAAGAGAAACAATCATCCATGTACCTCTTTAAACTAGTGTTCGTAATCTCAGTCCCAAATATTCTCCTCTTAGACTCATTCGAATCCGAAGTAGTATCAATTCCATTCTTGGCGGCTCCTTTCATTTCCAACCACCTAAATGCTGTCTTCCCACTTTCCGGGTGACGAATCTACAAATTCACCAAGAAATTATAGGGTAGATGAGTACGAAGGAGGGTATTCCACACCAATCAAATGTTATAATATATCGAATCTAACCTTCTCGATAAGATCCATGGATGAGAACACATTTGTAATATCATAAAGACGTCTTCCTTTTGCTGCAGAAGTATCTTATTCAGAGAATGTCAGTCAAAGTAATATGATATTTTGTCATATCATACACATAACAAATCAAATAATGAAGATAACGTAAAGCCGGGGTTACTTCTCATATATGTTGGATCGTGTTGATCACCCAACAATGTTGTCGTAGCATTATCCAAAGAGATCAAGTCTGACTGAAGAAAATGAGGGTGGGGGCTTAAATCAGTTAATCCCAATAAAAAATCATCTAGTTCTTAACAAATTATTCTCAGCAGATTAAGAGTTTTAAATTCAATAATTCATAATAAATTGAAAATAATCCATCTCAATTGGGGATAACTATCTAAATGGTTAGCTTACATCTGAACAGAGGAAAAGCTTGACAAAATTCTGTGTAAGAAGCCCCAGAGATTTTTCCTTCCGGACATTTACAGCCAAATTCACGTGAGTAAATATTTTTTTGGAGAGTAGATACTTAGTTTGTTGAATCTCTGATACAAGACATGCAATACATATATTGATGAAAGTAATTCACTTAACAAAACAAGTAAAAAAATAAAGAAGTCCAAAACCAAATAAACGTACCCCCTTTAGAAGATGCAAAAGATTTCTCTTGTTTGACAGCATTTGTATTGAAATGCCCTTTGTATCTTTTTTATACCTATTAAAAGAAATGCATTTACTACAGAAGCATATCAACTTTCATGTACATTGTTGTTATTGTTATTATTATTACATGGGGGCGAACCTCTGCCCAAATACAATACAGGCTTTGCCGTTAAGAAACACACATACAAAATTCAAGATACGAATATGCCAATACGACTCTTAAAAATAAAAACAAAAAAGGATACAAACACATTGTATATTGTAGTTTATACATACAGTCAGGCTCCCGCGCGGGAGCCCAAAATGAGGGATCCGTGCGGGATTTTTTTTTAGAAAAAAATGTTTTTTTCTTTTGTGTGGGTTGTAAACATTTCAGTCCACTCCTGTAAAAAAAATCAACTCAAAATAACACTTTTTTTGTATTTAAAAAAATATTGACCCATTTTTTTAAAATACCAAAAAGTGTTATTTTGAACTGATTTTTTTTACGGAGAAAATGTTTATAACCCACAAAAAAAACATTTTTTTTTCTAAAAAAGATCCCGCACGGGAGTCCCGCATTTGGACTCCCACACGGGAGTCTGACTCTTTTTATACATATATATAGTAATAACATATTATAATTTTCCAATCAAAGTTAAAACAAAAAATTCCACAAATTATCAAAAATGCCCATAAATGGTGTGCATTTGTGGATATAAAATAATTTATACCACCCCATCCAGGGGCTCTTGACAAGTTGTCTAAATTTCCAATATACCTTAAGGTCATGGAGAGCCCGAGGAATGGCAGCAAAACCCTTCCAAGAATACAAATTCTTTGCCTTTTTGGATAAAACTTGTAACCCTAATGCATTTAGAGAAGTCTTTTAAAATCAAAACCCTGATAAGATAATGGTAAAAAGTGTACAAATTTTACCCTAACACTCTCTAATATGTTAACAATGTCGTAAATTCGCCGCCTCTCTACACCTGCAAGCTCAAACGTAAGCAATGAATATGTAACAACCAACACGAATTTTACTATATACGTGAAATCATTATATATAAAGGTTAAGTGAAGAAGACCTAAGGTCCCGTTTGGTTGCCCCACAATTGTAAATTGGATCATTAATAAATTGATTCATTTATAAATTGATTCATTAATTGTGTTTGGTTTAACTAATGAAAGGATTCATTAATTGCCTCATTTTAGCTCATGTGTAAAATCTGAAATTCGATCATTTTAGAAAAAAACGTTAAATGACTCCATTTGAAATAGGAGTCATATAAAGTGCATGCCCCCTCTCCCCCTCCCCCTCCCCCTCCCCCTCTCTATTTTCCCTCCCCCCCCTCTCTCTTGATTTGTTTTTACCTTTTTTCATAGAACCTTAACATCAATTTAAAATTACCAAACATTGTGTAAAATTGGATTTAACTCATTTCAAATTCACTCATTTACAATTCACTAATTCACAATGAACCAATTTACATAATCAAACAATTTGCACAACCAAACTGGGTCTAATTGAATAGCAGCATTGTCCAAGTAAATGGAGTCGACATCATCTCGATTGTACAACTTCAAGAAACTGAATCAAACTCTTTATGTTAAATAAGGAACGATACATGCTTAGGTTCATATGTGTATAGAAAGAGAGAGAGTGTGTTTAATTTATACTTGGAGCAAAAGATGCCGAGAGATTGATCTTTGCAAGTGTGTACAGAAAGTTTTTTAGTGTCGGAATCACGAGAGTCCAGCGAAGACATTCTTCCTCCACACACCTACGGGTCGGGGGGGGGGGGGGACAGCCGTAAATTTTGATATTTTTTAGTTCTTAAATGTTTAAAGTTGTAGGCTCAAGTATTTTTATTCTTTTTAAAGGATGTAATTCATTAAAGTTCCGACCGACATGTTAAAATATGAATTGATTACTATAGGTTAATCGATATTATCGGTTTAATCTCGATCTAGTTTTTTAAAGTATCGATCGAGTTGGTTTGATACAAAAAAAAGAGCACATAGATATTTAGTCCCACTTTTAAAGATTCATTTGTACACACTCTCATGTTTTTATTTTTTTAATCGTTAATCCTATTATAACAAGTATGGGACAACTCTCATTCTCTGCGGAGAGAAAGATAGGTGATTACAAGGTTGTTTGAGAGAAGTTATGGGTGGTTATGGGACTTAATACAATTTAAAAAATGGGGAATATATTAAGAGGTCATTCACGCGTCTCTAGTAGTGCAACAAGTCTCACGCACGTTACGGTGTGTCAATTAGTCCCTTCCGATTACTAAAATAATACAATTATTTTGTTAACCCAAAATTACCCTTAGAAATACCAAAAATAAAGAAAACATATCGATTATCTCTCCATTGTGATTCTCCGATCTGATTTCATTTCTCTCTCCACTCGATTCAAATCTGATCTCGATTCTCAAATCTCATCTCGATTATTGAACTCTCTTCACGCTAAAAACCTAATAATCATATGTATAACATTTACTAAAGTGCGTTTGGGGCAAATTTCAACAATCGTTTGACTAATTTTGAATTTGAATCGATAAGTTCATCATTCTTGAAATGATTCAATATTTAAATAACTATATTACAATTTCTATTATACACAATAATTTGTTAGGTTTTTAATTAAACGAACTTCTTCTTAGATTTAAATTAGGGTTTTGTATACTTCGTATTTAAATTCGTGTTTATAACCTTTCATCATTGCATTTCGGACATATTTGAGTAATAATTCATCTAATTTTATATTTACATTTGAAACTTCATCATTTATCAAGCAATTGAATATCTATTACATTTTTTTATTCATGCAATCAAAAACAAATAAGAGACTTCATTACATTTTTTGATCTATTACGTAGGCAATATTACATCCATTTTGAACTCCTTCAACACTTGTCACGATTTATTGCATATACTAATCTACTCTGTTTTATTAGTTGTGATTCGTCCCAACGGGTTGTCACTAGCGCGGACCACAATAAATAAAAGAGTTGAAATAATTATATAAATCAGTTTGTCTATCTTCAGTGTATGCATTTAACTTATGAGCAAATTTATATATATACAGACAACCATTATAAAGTTTTTCACAAAAGACTTGTTACAGTTTTTAGTAAGTTTATCTGTATTTTTCCTTGAATGTGTAGCTAACATAAAAGATTTTAATAGTTTGAAATACCAAAATTTTAAATAAATTTTTAAACTTAACAATATATTTACGCTTGATATATTGGTTTGCTATTGTTTTGCAAACTTCAGAAAAGTGGTAACCAAAAGAAGTTCTCGGAAGGACAAAAATGTAAAGAAGAAAGGAAATGAATTAGAAGTTATGTTGGCTACCTCAAATTCAAGGTACAACTCTTCTCTTTATTACATAGCATTTTGAATTGTTGCTTATACTGAATATTTTGTTATTTATTGCAATTAAAGATCGTGGAAAGATACTAGAATTAACAACAATAAATTATATTGTTTAGTATAATTTTATCTCTTTGTTATAAACAATCACTATTGTATTCCAATCAAAAATAAAATATAACTTTACTTTGATATTGCAATAAATTTATTTCTTTTTCTTAGACTCATATACATCTTCCATCTAACATACTAAAAATTTGTTGAAACTCAATTATGAAATTATGTTTTAAATTGGATATATCTACTACATTTTTTACTCTTCTGTACTGTTTCAAAAAATACTGTATTATGATATTGATATGATTGGTATATATCTAAAAATAGTGTACTCTGTCACTTATTCTCAGATTGAAAAAATTTGTTAAAATTCAATTACTATTAATGTGTTGTGTTTCTATTGCTATAAGTTTCTATAAAAATTATCTTTATTTATATAATACTTGTAAGGCATCACATACAAGATAAACTTTGCTTCCATATTTGTAATCTTATCAGTTTTTCTTAGATCTTACAAACTAAAAATTAATTCAAACGTAGATATATTTCTTACTTATGTGATGTTTTTAATTATTGGACAAGGTCTACAAGTCAATTACTATAAGAAGTCAAGATCATCAACTACAGATGATCAAAAACGGAAAAGAAAAAGTTGGAAATTCAGCTGACCAACCAACTTTCTAACTTATTTGTGACTCTGACTTCGAGGATACTCGAACTCCAAAAAAAATAGCAATAAGAAGGAAGCCAAAAGAAAAGGAGAATAAGATAAAGCAATCCGCAACAACCTCAAAACCCTGCCCAAAAAAATCGATGCAATTTCGATCGAATTTGTTAGGAATTATTCGCTTGTTGCAAGACCTTAAACTCAAGCCTTGCCATAAAAAGGAACGGAAAAAACATCTTTTGGGGTATTTTTAATGCTTTTTTGATCGAAGCTGTTACAAAATAAGACTGTCAAAAATATGACCATAGTGTCATATCATTGATAAAGTCTTATGATATCCAAAATAAAGCATTTAAAATTAGAAAATAGTTGGTTCGAATGACAATCAATGATGTGTCAGTCATATTTGGAATATGGGATATAGGTTCAAACCAGACACACCATTTGTTAGAAGAAGGTTTAAAGATGTTACTATCATTAATGCAACAGCTATCCAAAAAGAATTGAAGGCTGCAGTTGAAAGAAACAAAGAAGAATATTGTAGAGATGTAGCAACGTTGTTATATCTATATTTGTTTGCAACTCTTTTCTTCATATCAACTGGGAATACTGTGAAGTGGTCTGCAGTTAAGTGCACAGAAAATCTCAAGGGAATCAAAAACTTGAATTGGTCAAGTCTGATACTAGATACATTGATGTCTACTGTCTATAGGAATTTTGGCAGAGCGCCAGAGAAGGTTTCTGGTTGTGTGCTCTTACTACTTGTAAGTAACAAATTACACTAATATATATTTTTTTATTTCATATCCTTTTTTATTATAAATTTTTTAGATATTAAATGATTAAATTTTTTATATTTTTAACTTTTGTAATACTGGTATTGCGAGCACACAACACTGTTGAAATCTGAAGATTCAACTCAACAACCTCAGTTTGTCAAATGGAACCTTCCTGAATTAAACAAGGCAATGAAAGAGAAACTTATTGAAACACTTCTTGAATCAGAGGAACTAATATATTCTTTGAAGAACCTGTTATATCATATACATATGATAATTTAACTTATAATCAAAACTATTTTTATTTATCTAGGTCATAAAAGGAGACTTGCTTAGAACAATCTAAGAAGTGAAATTGATAGGGAAAGCACCAACATCAGAAATGGACGGTTTTGCTAAAAAAGACCGGGCATCACCAGCTGATGCAATGCTAGAAATGATGATAAGAAACTTCTTGATACTGGTACGAGAGATGCTAGACATTTAGATGATCTAATCAAAGAGTTTGTAGCAGATTTCCCGTCTGATCATCATCTGACTGCTGCTAAAATTCAATCTCTCATTAAATTTCGTGAAGATGCTTAACAAAAGATGGAAGAATTGAAGAATGTGAAAGAAAAAAATAGAAAAATGAGGATAGATAAGAGAGATGTGAGGGAAAAATTGAAAATGACGAAGAAAGATTTCAAAATCAAAGTGAAGAAAGAAAAATGCAGAGAAAAAAAGCTTTAGAAAAAAAAACTGAAATTCAGTTTTTAAACAAATAGCTTTAACAGCAAGAGGAGGACTATGCAACATTGGAGAAACAGATAAATTTATTATATGAAAAAAGGGATAAGGAAGAAAGAATCAAGCTGCTGTCAGTACATGAAACCCCAGCTGACAAAGGATGTCTAATGGCATTTAATTTTAAAACTACTAACCAAAGTGAAAAATCAGAGAGTACAAAGAGAAAGCATGAAGGGATTGATGATCTCGATATGATAAAAGTGGATTCAGAAAATAAAAAGAGAACTCAATGGTGGTGAAAATAAAAAATAAGAGAGACATAAAAAAGAAGGAGGTAAAAGATTTTGAATATCAACCAATTGGAAAGGGTCACAGTGGGCATCCAAAGGCAACGATATTCAAACAAGCCAAACATGCCCAATTCGTCTCGACTTTGAGAACTCGCCATCACCTGTGAAATCAAGCTTCAAGAACCTCACCTTTCTGTCTAATAATCCAGTCGTTGAATGGTTACCACCAAAAGTTATTGTCAGTCTTGAATTGTTGTATAAGAAGAGTGGACCGGGGTAAATTCATGTTAATGAAATTTTATTTTTATTATTTCTGATTGATTATTGACCATGTACACTACTATTCCAAATAATATTTTGTTTTAGTATTAAGATAATCATTTATGAGCACTTAAAGTTGGGTGGAGTTACTTTATCTGATATACCACAACTCATAGACTTGGGGCCTTTACGAGACAATGTAAAGAAAGATAAATTTATCAATGTCTATTTACTACACTTAATATCTATTGTATTTGTAAATAATTGGTGATTTCATTTAAAATGTAATTTCAGGTCATTGATGCATACATGATGGTTTTGGAACGTGATAAAAAAATCAAGGAAGCTACTGCTCAACTGTCACCTTCACAAAATCCATTCGGCGAAAGGGATCATTTTTTTAGTTCAATGGCTTGGGTATATATTTATTTTCATCTTTTAAGAATATATCTTGATCTATTAGACTAACTTTTATAATTTTATCAAACTCCTATTTTCATCCTGTCATACGAGATAAAATGGCTTCAGCAAAATATTTGGTTGACGATATATTGAATGAAGTCACAAATTGCAAGTATGTACTTTAATTGACTACTTATACACACACACACACACACACACACACACACACACACACACACATATATATATATATATATATACTTGCAAGTATGTACATACTTAAAATTGCAAGTATGTACTTGCAATTAAAGTACATACTTATTTACTTATAATTGCAAGTATGTACTTGCAATTAAAGTACAAACTTATATATATATATATATATATATATATATATATATATATATATATATATGTAGGCTTGAATGAGGTCGTTAAATGAGGTCCATATTAAGACGAAACTAATACCTTTAGTAAAATTCTATTTTAGACAACAATACTTTTAGAAAAAATTTTAATGTATCAGAGATTTAAAATTTTAGAAAAAGAAACCCGCTAAATTTCAACTTAATCCCAATTCTGGTATCAGAGCCCAGACGCTCATTTTCGACCTATAATAAAAAGACTTTAATGCCCTTGGAATTTATCCCACGCATTTACAAAGATATTTTTGGAACTAATCCAGGCTACCAGCCCATGCCAATAACTGATTTAGACCCAGAAGTTTGCTTAACATCACACATAGACGGTTGTTCACACGTTGAACATATCTCAACTAAACACACAAATAGTAGACAAGTCACTGTCAGTGCCATTAATAATTTACTAGACCAAAATAAGTGTATCCTACTTATTTTACGACAATTATTTAAAGACACTCAAAACCTAAAAACAGAGATAAAAAATATCTCCAAAAGAATACAAGAAATAGATAGCCAAATCCCAATAGACCTTACACAAGTACGATAAGAAATAAATATTAAGACTAACTACATAGAAGTCCTTACCAAAGACATTTTAGAAATTAAAACTCTGACAAAAAATTAAGAAAGTGAGTTAATTAAACTCATTAAGGAACAAGATAAACTTATTTCTAGATTAAACAATTATCTTCCTCATGGAAATAGTTAGATCACACGGGAATGAGGTACCTGGAAACCTCTCCATTCAGACCCTAGCAGATTTTTAAGAAAGAATTCTAGAAAAGATAAATTATGGTAGATTTTATTATAAGATAAATAAAAATGAGATTGCTAATGCTGCTAAAGCATCAAGACTTATATTTGAGAGATTTAATTTAATCTCAACATCAATAGCAGCTACTCAAGACTATAACTGTAGCTTTGTTAAAGCCTTACAATTATATTTAAAGGCTAAGACAGAAGGATTAACCACCTTTTATAAAGACTTTGCTAAATTCCAACAAAATTTAACAAATTATCTTAACAATATGAAAAGCCATAACCTATCCAAAATGGATAGTATTGTTAATGAACTTTGAAACGGTGGAGGCCCCAAATTTAAATATCTTATTATACTTCAAAAAGAGAAATTTCCTTTTATGAGATGTGAAAGTGTAAGATGGTTCAATTGAACAACAAATTTTAATATCTTTGCAAATTAAAATTAAACAACGTGAAATATGATTGAAATGCACACACAATTTAAATTTTACTTAAACCAAATTAATTCAACCCAAGTCCTAGAAATTTGCCTAAGTCATATTTTTAATATTACCAAGTTAGGCCAAACTAAATTTTAACACATTAAATTAATGACTTGAATTAAGTTAACTACACATTACCCAAATTTATTTACCACCAAATTAAGCAAGTAGTGATTAAACAAAATTTTATCTTTTTACCTAAGCATGCTTTCTAGGTGAGTATAGCCAAAGATAAAATAAATAATGAATCACTACGCCGTGATGTACGAGGAAAAACTCACAACGGGAAAAAAACTCGGACGAACCTAGCCTCAAATCCACTAAGTATGGTTTTACAAATACAAGACAGTAAGACTTAAAACACTCGACTCGATCCCTCTCAAGCCCCGACGCTCGTTCTTGTATACACCTCCGCCTAGCGAATAACCACAGAGTTCCACCGCGGTCTCGAAATCCACCGATCGGAATTTTTATGGTCACCGTCACCCAAACTAGGAGCCTTTCTCCAAGTGGGTAAATCAATGCAAACTTCTTCTTCTTTGTGGGATGTAGAAGTAAATCCAAACTTCTCTTCAAATGGTAGAGATAAAAGAACCGGTGCCAAACTCTAAGCAAATATAAATATATATGGATGAACTTGGATAAACAAACTTTTGGTGTAAAACAAGTGTTTAAAATATTTTTTTTGAAAAATAACAACACTTAAACAATGAACTTTTTCCTTTTGGAATTTCTCTCAAACTCTCTCTTGGAGGTTGTAGGATGTAAAAAGTTAAGTTAAAAAACTTAGTTCCTGCACTTACATGTTCAAGTAAAAAGTTAGTGGGAAAAGAAGTGTGAAAATGGGAAAAAAATGGTCAAAACTGCTAACTAATTGTTCCCGCCAAAACTCGTTCGAATGACATTTTCGTTCGAACGAGCTTTCTAACAAAGTTCTAGTGTGAACTCGTTAGAAATCTCGCTGGAAATCTCGTTCGAGCATCACTCTCGTTCGAACGATACTACGAACGACATTCCAGTGGCCTTTTGGGGAACTCATTGGCAAACCTCGTTCGAACGTCATTATTGTTCGAACAAAAAACTCGTTCGAACGACAATTCGAACGAACTTCCAGAAAGTGTAAATTTCTATTTTTAGCCCAGAAACTTTATATACTTTATTTTAAAGTTTTAATAGAATCTTTCTGAAAAATAAATAACAGTTTTAAACTAAAATTTCACCCAATGAAAAATGTTCCAAACTCCTATATATATATACAAAATGCATTCATACCTCAGGAGAAATGGAACCTGTGTTGTTGATGTAGAAACGAGGCACATTAAACTCGACATTTGATGAAGCTTTAATATCTTGGCCTCTACGTCTTCAACAAACACGTCATAGGCTTGAATGGATAAACTTGAACTCTATCCTATGATTCAAATATTTTTGTCCAGAATTGAGCCAAAACTACAAAGGACTCAATTTCAAATTTGTGTCCTTACAAATCTCCCCCTTTGGCTATTCCGGGATAAAAACTAAACAAAAATCCTAAAGGTCCGTTAAGCTCACTAAACTCAAAAACTATCCCACCCAATACTTGGCACAAGACCCAATGATAAAAATCTTTGCCGGTGAAAGTTACCACTTAGAATATAATTCCTGCACACTTAAGCAAGCACATTAAACGCATAGGGAATATCAAAATATTTAGTGCAATTAAAGTAAGTACTCCCCCTAACTTAATTCTCCCCTTTATCAACTGTTATGTACCTAAGAAGGTCGCGACTCCCCCTAAGTTAAATCTCCCAAACTAAGATACGGTTAAAATAGGATTAGATATCATTTCTCCCCTATCATTCTCCCCCTTTTTGTTCAGGAATAGACAAAGGCTAAATAATAAAAAATTAACTTATCTCCCCCAATTAAAGCATATACACCCCTTAAACTAAATAAGGGATAAATAGAATGGGATAACAAGCTAAACATGCATTAGTGCATAAAGTGATGAGAACATTAAAGCACGTAGGCAAAAAAATCATAATTAATCCAACAAATAATAACGTATACCAACTAAGATACAAGAAAATGATACCAATATGATACATAACTGTTAAGCATGTGATATCAACAAAGAATGCAACAAGATAGATACCAATTATGAATTAAAGCATAGATGGACTAGAAAGCAAGGCAAAGACCCATAAAAAATATCAAATATATACATACTCTAGATATACCAAAGATGCACACGCACATATATATAGATATAAACACACAAATGACACAAAATAAGATAAATTTTTCACACTCGTATGGCAAAAATGTGTCATATGGAAATGGAAGTGTTGGGGTGTGAACTAGTAATAATTAAATTTAGACCCAATCACTTAAAACATGTTCACGGAGTTCTCAATTGATTGCAAACTTCATCACATTTGAATATAGCCTCATGTGACAATATAAATTGAACTCAATGAACAAACATACACAATGCATACAAGCCTAGCATATTGATGATTCTATAAACCAATAGAGTCATGACATTGAAAGCTCAACTAGGATAAACGGACATTGTGCAAACCGGTGATA
This sequence comes from Sambucus nigra, assembly GCA_949130495.1. Classification (NCBI taxonomy): domain Eukaryota; kingdom Viridiplantae; phylum Streptophyta; class Magnoliopsida; order Dipsacales; family Adoxaceae; genus Sambucus; species Sambucus nigra. The sequence goes on along the minus strand of OX422220.1, from coordinate 283,336,359 downwards.
TACCATCCAATCTCCCTCAATAAGCATATATATTTTGAATGAATATATTAACTAAACATAGGCCTTGACAAATTATTTTTTCTTTAATGCCGTATTTTCTTTTAGGCCTTTGGACCACGTGTTTCTTTTAGGTCCAAACAAACGGTGGCTTACTATTCACAAAGGATAATAAATCCTTTCGGATCCCTTCCCCGTGCACAATTATATATATATATTGATTTTTATATCACACAAATCTCACGTGCAACGGATTTTGACATGCACTAGTCCTCCTAGGTCACAAATATGTAGATGACATGATTGGTAAGAGAACACTTCACAAAGCTCAAATATACATATGAAGTTAAAATTTCAAAATAGCTCGTGCATGTGTGAAAAGGAGGCATATCAAAATAGAATCCATTTAATCAACACAAAATCCAACTACTCCATGTAAGCATGGTAAAGAACATAATAAGAATTGACAATCTAAACCAAAAGTTCTAGCCACATAGGAGCGAAAAAGATGAGATTCAAACACAAGTATATGCCACATAAAGTGTGTCAAACTAAAATACACACAAAAAAATCTTTTTGAGTATTTTAACAATTTTAACCAAAAATAAAAAATATATACTTAAAAGACAAACAAAAATCATTTGAATTTTTTATTAAGCTCAAATTACCAAGTGATAAAAACCCAAATGATAAACAAAAATATTTTTGTATTTTTCATTTAATGCAAACAAAAGAAATATAATTCAAAAGTTAAACAAGTCATGATTTCCAGCATTAGATATGAAATAAAGTAATGACTAAAAAATGACTAAACATGCATATACCTAGCAATGATATATAATATGAAGCACAAAAAGCTAGAGTATGCAAACAAAACTAACACATTCAACCTTTAAATTTAGCAAGGGAGGTTTCATGTGAAATCAAATGAGAATCAACAAATCTAATATCTAGCGTGTCTAAAAATAATTTCCGAACCCATATAGATGTATATTTAAAATGATAGGATTTGGAAATTAATGAAATGCTAGACATAGACTTCCTAGGACTTCTTTTAAGATCAAAACAAAATGACCTAAGGTGACCTTTTCTACCACAATGCAAGCATGTGAAAACACGAGGAATGATACCTACGGTGTGACCTTTTCTAAAGTCCCTGGATAAAGTCGACCCTCTAAAACAAAGAATGGTTTTAGCTTTAGCAACGTGAGCATTTGAACAAGATGTGCTAGAACCATTATCACAACTACTCGAGTCTTTTAAATCATTTTTCATTTTTAAAATTTTGGACTCAAGTAATAAATTAGACTCCTCAATTTTACGGGACTCCTTCTTTAAATTTTCTATAACTCCTAGAAGGTTATGACGCTCTCCCTCAATGTGAGCAAACTTGTCCCTAAGAGTCTTTTCTCGACAATCACTCTTTTTCTTGGACTTTTCTAAAATATTAAAATTTTAATTTATGTCCATGAGCTTTTTATGAAAAATATCTTTTTGAGATAGGGAGATTTGCAAAAACTCAACTTTAGTTTTAAAACAAGAATTTTCATTTTCAAGAAATTTAATTCTTTTTACAAATCTCAAATTTAATTCTCTTAATTTTTCATTACACTTATTAAGCTCATTAAATTCCTATCGAATAGAAAAAACTTCATTATCATTAGAAATGGACAAATTATCATTAAGGTGTCCCATCGAGAGATACAAAAAAGAATGAGAGTGAGTAAAAATTGAACCACCTAAAAATACAAGGAACACAAAAATTATAAAAGCCGAAAAATGGATCTTTGACGCGATAAATTAGCGTTCCGACTCTAATACCAATTTGAAAGCGTGAGCTTTTCTAATTCAACGCTCTGATACCACTTTGAAAGCGTGAGCTTTTCTAATTCAACGATCTGATACCAATTTGAAACGGCGTAGGCCCCAAATTTAAACATCTTATTATACTTCAAAAAGTGTAATTTCGTTTTATGAGATGCGGAAGCGTAAGATGGTTCAATTGAACAACAAATTTTAATTTCTTTGAAAATTAGAATTAAACAACGTGAAATATGATTGAAATACACACACAATTTAAATTTCACTTAAACCAAATTAATTCAACCCAAGTCCTAAAAATTTGCCTAAGTCATATTTTCAAAATTACCAAGTTAGGCCAAACCAAATTTTAACACATTAAATTAATGACTTGAATTAAATTAACTACACATTACCCAAATTTACTTAACACCAAATTAAACAAGTAGTGATTAAATAAAATTTTATCTTTTACCTAAGCATGCGTTCTAGGTGAGTATAGCCAAAGATAAATTAAATAATGAATCACTACGTCATGATGTACGAGGAAAAACCCACAACGGGTACAAATATCTCGGACAACCCTAGACTCAAATCCACTAAGTACGGTTTTACAAATACAAGACAGTAAGACTTACAGCACTCAACTCGATCCCTCTCAAGTCCCGACACTCCGTCTTGTATACACCTCCGCCTAGCGAATAACCACGGAGTTCCACCGCGGTCTCGGAATCCACCGATCAGACTTTTTATGGTCACCGTCACCCAAACTAGGAGCCTTTCTCCAAGTGGGTAAATCAATGCAAACTTCTTCTTCTTTGTGGGATGTAGAAGCAAACCCAAACTTCTCTTCAAATGGTAGAGATAAAAGAACCGATACCAAACTCCAAACAAGTATAAATATATATGGATAAACTTGGATAAACAAAATTTTGGGTGTAAAACAAGTGTTTAAAATATTTTTCATGAAAAACAACAACACTTAAACAATGAACTTTTTCCTTTTGGAATTTTGCTCTCAAACTCTCTCTTGGAGGTTGTAGGATGTAAAAAAGTTAAGTTAAAAAATTTGGTTCCTGCACTTACATATTTAGGTAAAAAGTTGTGGGAAAAGAAGTGGGAAAGTGGGAAAAAAACTGCTCAAAACTGCCAATTAACTGTTCCCTCCAAAACTCATTCGAACGATATTTTTGTTCAAACAAAGTCTCGTTCGAACGAGCCTTCTAACGAAGTTCCAGTGTGAACCTGTTTGAAATCTCATTGGAAATATCGTTCGAGCATCATTCTCGTTCGAACGATACTTCAAATGACATTCTAGTGGCCTTTTTGGGGAACTCGTTGGCAAACCTCATTCGAACGACATTATTGTTCGAACGAAAAACTTGTTCGAACGATAATTCGAACGAACTTCCATAAAGTATAAATTTCTATTTTTAACCCAGAAACTTTATATACTTTATTTTAAAGTTTTAATAGAATCTATCTGAAAAATAAATAACAGTTTTAAACTAAAATTTCACCCAATGAAACATGTTCCAAGCTCCTATATTTATATACAAAATGCATTCATACCTTAGGAGAAATGGAACCAATGTTGTTGACGTAGAAACGAGGCACATTAAACTCGGCATTTGATGAAACTTTAATATCTTGGCCGATACGTCTTCAACAAACACGTCATATGCTTGAATGGATAAACTTGAACTCTATCCTATGACTCAAATATTTTTGTTCGGAATTGAGCCAAAACTACAACTGACTCAATTTGAAATTTGTGTCCTTACAAACTTAGACTAAACATGGCCCAAGGAAAAGAAAAATAATAAGAAATTATTCATTGAATTAAGGTTATATATAATAAACCTTCTAAAGCAGAATTAGACTCTCCATTTATTTTAACACACCTAGATAAAATAGAAAAAACTGTAGAAACCATAGAAGCTAGAATGACACAAGAATATCTGCAACAACAAGATGAAGTAAAAGATTATATTACAAAATTTGTTAATTCTCTTATTAATATCCTTGATAAACATAATGAATATATTAATAATGATGCAAGAAATGAGAATAAGATCTTTAAAGAAGAAATACTTAGTCAGATAAAGAGGCAAAGGGATTATTCAGACTCTTTAGAAAGAATTGAAAAAAGACTTGAACAAAAATAGGTAACCACCTGTAAATTTAAATAATCACCTTATATAGGAACTAAGAAGGAAAGACCATAACTAGAAGAATAAAAATGATGGGCTAGATAAGACTAGTAAGATAGTTAGCCATATCTCAAATATTTAACATAGTAATTTCATGCTCCAAAGACTTAAAGATTCATCCTCCTATGTTAGAACATGGTGGAAGGAAAGAAATTTTACCAATCCTCTCTAATGGAAAGAATGGGGTGAAGTTGATTGGAAAATTATTGAAGATTCCATACATAATGAACAACTTCCAGCAGTTAGATACATAGACTTATTTAGAGAAAGAGCCACGCCCAAGACTCTTAATTATAACATGACTTATCATTGTAGAAATCATGTGTTAGACAAATCCTATACTAAGCTTCAAGTTTTTTACTCATAATGGTTATAATTAATAGGAACTAATAGAAAAATTTCGTTCCTAATCTTTGGACTCTTCCAAGTAAGAATCCAAGGATTACATAGACCTCAAAATAATATCAACATATTATGTTGTTTAATAGATAAAAGATGGAAAGATTTTGAGAAAAGCCTTATTACACATCCAAACACTTTAAGTTAATCTTATATGCTAGTGGATATGAATACTATATTATCCCAGATGCTTATATAAATATAAAATTTCAAAGCTATGGACATGACCCCTCAGAATTGGATATGAAGATATTTAAAGAACATTTTAACAGAAGTTTTTTTGTTAGGTTCCAAAACAGGGATATATTTAATATGATATCCCAAGACCATATATTAAAACAAAAAGAATATAAGAATACTAAAGAACTTCTTAGAACCTTAAGACTAATGGAAGAAAGAGAAGAAAGATTAATGTCAACTACACAGGTAGGTCCTAATAAACAAGAGATATGATACAGTAGTAGGTTAAATGATGCTCCTAGACTCTTTAGTAAACTAATAGGAACAAATATTCCTATTTATTCAAACACTGTGGAAAAGACTAAACCTGATTATATAAAGGACTTTTCAACTAGTGATAAGAGTTTTACTCATGTTAAGTCCATGACAAGTCAATCCATAAATCCAGTGGGAATATACCTTAATTTAGACAATTTCCAAGATAGGATGAACGCCTTAAATGAATAGAGTAATAAAATGAATATGTGTTTTGCATCTAATGAACGATGGGATGCAAGCTTATGTCAACAATATGAAGAGCAATCCATTAGAGTAATTGCAAAAAATTACTTAGACAGTCTAAGACAAGCTACGGATGCAGAATCCCTAGCTAAGATTGAGAAAATGAAAGAAAATTTAGAAGAAATATCAATTGAAGAATATATTCAATTATTTACTTCAAAATTTATTAGAGCTGGACATTTAGCTCAAATCAATGAGCAAGACTTTGCAAAAACTAAGTTAGCGCTTTTTAGTATTTGCAAACTAGACAAAGTTAATGAATATAATAATTATGAACAACTATATTACCAAATTAAAGAATTCGGCGAGACCTTAAAAGATGAGTATTTTAGAAAGATACCAGCTATTGGATAAATCATAATTAATGAATACAGGAATTGGCCAGGAGTTTCTGGAATTTAGAATAACGCCCTTGGTGAAAGAATTAATTTTGCCAAAGAGTATATCATAGCTAAAACACGAGATATAACTCAAGGAAAGTTAATTGAAGAAACTTTCAAATAGATTCCTCTAATTAAAGATGAAAGAGATATTGTTGCAATACAATGGGGATATGGTAGTGAATCTAAGAAATTCAAAAGGAAACAAGATTGGAAATAAAAAAAAGTTTAAAGCTAGGCCTTTAGGTTTTCCAAAGAAATATAGATTCAGACCATCTACTACCTTTAGAGAAAGAAACTTTAGAACCAAGAAAAATAGATTCAATCCAAAAATATATTTTAAAAAGAACACTAATAAACATAAGAAGGTTCCTAATTATAGGAAAGAAAAAAAAATAGCTCAATCTAAGACTTTTACTAAAGAATGTTGGACTTGTGGCAAAGAAGGACAATTTGCTAAAGATTGTCCTAACAAGAAAGATAAAGAAAGTATTAAGATTATCAATACAATATTAGACTTTGAAGATCAAGAAGAGTTAGATATTCTATATGTTATAGAAGTATCAGACATAGAAAATGATGGCAATGCTAGTATCTATAGTGCATATACAGACAGTGATTCAGAAGACTATAATACTTATACTGATGAATATGAAGTATCCCAATATACTCTAGTCTTATATATGATGTAAATTAATCAAGATGATGATTATATAGACTTTGAAGAAGCTTGGTATAAATGTGTATCAAGCCCCTTGTTATGAAAAAGATGGACAGTTTGTAATCCTGAGTTACTAGCATATATCCCTAGATTATGATGAAGAACATTATTATACATTTGAAATGAAATGTAGCAAGAAAGACTTTATATGTGTAGAATGTTTTAAGACTATACAAACAAAATTATTTATGATTTGTGTTATTTGTCAATTACACTACCATGAAAACTGTTGGAGAACTAGATTTAGATCAATCTATACTACCCAGTATGATGCTTAAATAGACCAAGATATTAAAATATATTATTAAGACATTGATAGAAATGTAGCCAAGAGATTATAAGAAAATAAAAACTTAAAAGGAAAGGGAATTTCCTATGATATAGAAGAAAACCACTCTGATAATAGTTTAGAAAACTTAACATCATTAGATTTTGTAGATAACCCCCAGAGGGGAATATCTATCTTTGAAAATAATAACTTAGGATTTTCTACTAAACCACATGCTTGTTTCGTAGAATTATTCATACAACATAAAGATTATCCTAAAAGACTTTCAGCTTTTATAGATACAGGATGCTTTCAGAGTATTTGTAAGGCTAATGCCTTATCCGAAGAATATTTTCAAGATATTAATCGAGAAATCCATGGTAAGGTAGTTAATGGAGATCCATTTACCTTATATTTTCAGACTATTACTATTTATTTTAAGTTAGAAAATCAGACTAACAAAACTGTTAATCATCAGTTTTAGATATAGGATCCTCGTCCAAGTTTCATAGGAAATATTATTTTAGGATAAGACTTTATTAATAAATAGAATCCTTATACTCAGTATAATAATAAGATATTACTTAGTAACAATGAGGAGTTTAATACATTGTCCCTCTAGTAGATCACATGACTGCTTTTGACCTTATGCAGGTTAAACCTAATTTTAAGCTAACAAACCATTAGAGTTATTCAACTGAGCATAGTGGACCTAGACATACAAACCAACAAGAAGCTCTCCAAATAACTAAACCCTTATAAAAAGAATGTAAGTATTCAAATCAAAAATGTTATAAGCAAACAACGCTTATACAAAAAGAAATTTTAGATCATGCCCAACAAACCTTACTAAAGGTCCAAGCTATATCAAAACAAAAGAAAATGGATATAGGAGTAGAAAAAGAAAATATTAGGCAATTACCAGAGCCTACTTTAGGAGAATATCCCATTGCCAAGTGGGACGAAAATCAAAGTTATCGTGAAATCATCCCTGTTAACCGAAATGCCACTATTAATGGTAGAACCTATAAGAAAGGATATTCACAAGAAGATAGAGAAGAATTCAAAAAAGACATAGATGAAATGCTTAAGCTAGGCATTATTACAGAAAGTAAAAGTGGACATAATAGCCTTGCCTTCTATGTTCAAAATGAGTCTGAACGAAAGGGAGGAAAAAGACGTATGGTTATAGACTATATAAACCTTAATAAGAATTATGAGTTTGATTCTTATAAAATACCAGACAAGAATAATCTAATCAATCTAATTGAAGATCGAATTATATTCAATAAGTTTGATTACAAATTAGGCTTCTGGCAAATAAAGATGCATCCAGATAGTATAACTTGGACGACCTTTAGTGTACCCCAAGGAAAATATGAATGGTTAGTAATGTCATTTGGATATTTAAATGCTCCTCAAGTATTCCAGAGACGTATGGATACTTTTTTTAGACCTTATTCAGAATTTTGTCTTGTTTACATAAATGATATTATTGTAGCCAGCAAGACTGAGATATAATATGTAGATCATCTTAAGAAGATTATTTAGAATTAAATAAACATGGAATTGTTATTTCTGATAAGAAAATGCAATTATTTCAGACTGAAATAAACTTTGTGGGAATGAATATACATAAAGGAAAAATATCTTTAGCATAACACATAACTAAAAAGATTATTGAAGTTCCACACCAACTCAAAGATAGAAAACAATTACAATCGGATTGCTAAATTGTGTTGCAGATTTTATTAAAGACGTTGCTTCAAAAAGACAAGTCTTACTTCCAAATTAAAAGGAACAAACAAGACCAATCTATTTAAATGGACTAAACATGATTTTGGAGTTATAAGATAAGTAAAAAAAGAAGTCAAGAATATCCCTTTACTTAAACTGCATAATGCTGAAGACCAATTTATAGCAAAAACGGATGCCTCTGATAAACAATGAGGAGTAATATACTTTGTCATTGATCATCAGACAAAAAGAAGAAACTTTGTAAATATAGTTCTGGAACCTTTACTGATCCAAAAACAAGATATACAACCAATAAAAAAGAAGTTTTAGCTATAGGAAGGGAAATAGAAAAATATATGTTTTTTATTAGACCTAAACATTTTACTATTTATACTGACTCTTCTAATGCAGTAAAATTCAGAGACTTAGACTTATCCAAATAAAGGACTAATAGAATTATTAGATGGTAGCAATTTCTTAATGGTTTTGACTTCTCTATTACACATATTAAGGGAAGCAAAAACACCATTCTAGACATCATATCTAGAGAACCTATGTTTGCTAACACTAATAAAATATCTTATTTTGTGTTGCAAATAGAGGACTTAGAGACAATGAGTTCCTCTGGAATAAATTGACTAAATGAAGAAGACATTGTAGACTATCTTAGATGCATAAGACCAAATATCGGTGTAATACAAAGACATACTCATATTCAAGACTCCAAAGAAACACCAATCCTGGAGAACTTTGATGATATTCTAGTTCCTCCTAAAAAATCTAGACATGGAATTATTTCTCAGAATAAACTCATTGGAAAGATGTATTTTTCCCAATATAGACCATACCAAAGATACCCAGACTTGATAAAATTTAGACGAGAATTTTCAAATGATGAGAATACTCTTATATATTCCCTATGGTGGAATGTAAAGAATAGACTATGGGTGGAGTTCAAGGAGAATTTGGTAGTTGTTGCCAGATTCATGAGAACTCAAAGACTTACAGTTACTCAACTTAGTAGTACTGCTACTCCTAGACCTCAAACTCAAACGTATGCTCAGACTCTTGGAGAATCCTCTAAAACTAGACCAACTGATAATTTTTGTTATCAGAAAAAGACTTTTAAGACTAAGGTTGTTATACCATTTGGTCATAATAATCTTTCATTATTAGAAGACTTTCAGAAAGAAGATAATAGTACCATTAATCATTTTAATATGTTATTATCTGAAATTACTGGAGATGCCTTAATGATTAAAGATTTTTCAAAGACATTCCAAAAATTTATCCTTTTGGAAATAAAAAAATGGCTCAGATAACTTTAGTAGACCACGGGTTTATTGGAATCATCTAGATAAAAAATATAGAAGACTCTATTGCTCTTAAAAAAATAGTCAATGAGTACATCAAGAAGGTAGAAGACTTTCTTCCCCTGTTTGTCAGGATCTACCAGATTGCTCCAAGTTCTTGTAAAGGAATGAGAGTGGAAGGATTTAGAGTCATTATATTTTCTAATTATTCATTTGAAGATGGTTGAGATCCTATTCGATGACGAGACTAAAGACCTAACTATTGATAAATCCAAGCTTCAAATTGTCCAAGCTACGGAGATAATAAAAGTCATGGAATTATTGACAAATCAAGACAGATGGTACACTGCGTACCATAAAAAGACCAAATCATTCAAGTAGATGAGCCATTCAATGGAAGACTCAAAAAGGAATCCAAAGATATGGTAGAGATATCTTTACCATCCAGTATTAGAGTGGTAGGCCTCATATATGAATATTTCAACAATACCCTACCAAACAAAGACAAAGCAGAAGAAGACACAGACGGAACAGAGAAGGGACCCACCATATACAAAGAATTACTACAGACAGAAGATACCATTATTTAGACTCTCAATTATTTAGACCTCTTTGAAAAAGCAAAAGATTCCTCCACATTATTGGAAGAAGACGAAGCTATAAATCTGCCCCACATGGGCCACCAGGCAACTTCTTTTCATAAAGGAGAAATAGACCCAAGACCTGCCAGAATTATTGATAAGAAGACGAATTTGCTTTCTATAAAATAAAGACTTTAATTATTATATTCCTTTAACCGATTATCTTTTATCCTCCGGTTGCCAATCAAATGTATGTGCCCTTGTGATTATAAAAGGGAGCGTCCAATGTGTAAAGGGGGATTGCATATGAGAGAGAGGGAGAGAGAGAGAGAAATCAGAGAGAAAGAACTTAGTAGAGAGTAATATGTATATGAGTGAGTAAACCTCTCATAGTTAGGGGAGAGGGGAGAGTTGTATTTACTTATGTTTTGAAATAAAAGTATTTTCTTTTCCAGAAATCTCCTATGTTGAGTTGTTATTATTCTCCAAACATCTCCAACTTTCTGTCCATGGAGGAATATTGTGTGGAACCTCTGGTGTATCATGTAGGTGTTATACTGTTGAACTTTCGTCATCAGGTGCCGATTTGTCATGAGTCATTAGCCAGGTGGGCATTAGGCGTGGTGGCGTACAGGCAAGAAATGGGTCCAACGTAAAACTAGTGGATTGAGGTGTGACACATAAAGATAGAGTTGCAGGAGGCACAAACCGGAGAAGAATAGTAACAAGCTGAAGAGACGAAGGAAAAAAGATAAAAGAATTGTAGACTAGAAGGAAGGTATAAACTCAAACCAAACCCCTAGTTATTTTACATAATATTGTTAAAACTCGAAAGTACTTGCATGAGCCTATGACTCACTACAAACTTTTTAGCATCTGTTAATCAAACAAATTCGGACTTGATAAGAAAAATCCATGAGTGGACTCTCATAGACCCCTCAGATAAAGTACTTATAAAAACTGCTTTGGCATACGCAAGTGGTACTTATAAATATATAGATCAAATTATTGAGTGGTTAGTACCTGAAGTACCTAGAATATAAATAATTATAACAGGGATTTGTGATCTCTTTAAACAAGAATTAAGAAATGAAGAGTTCCCGAAAGAACTTTCAAGACTAGGAAAATACCAAGAATATACTAGAATACTTGAAGATACTATAGACATATTAAAATACATTAGACGCAAAATATTAGATGAAACAAGAACTACCTTAATTAGAGCAGGAGGAATCCGTCCTCTTCTTAAAAATGTAGAGACGACTGGCCCTAGAAAGTATCATTGATTTTTGTCATTTTATGGTGACAACGAATTAGACGAATTTATAGAAGACAACCTAATTTATTAATCAAATATATAAAAAAACTAGATTGATAAAACCTCAGTACCGCATAAGGTATTTAAGACTAGAATATTTTCCTAAAAACTTCTTTAAATCTCTAAATACCCAAATAAAAATATATATATATAGATAATCCTCACTATTCCAATATGATAGTGATGGTAGAAGCAGGACAAGTAGCCCTAAAACTTCCACGCTCAGGCTTCCAGATTAAAATAGAATTTAAAATAAGCTTAATAAACTTTAGAATCTATTGGGGTAGAAATGTTTATTCTAATAAACCTTAGAGAAATATAATAGTATATAAGAACAAAGTGGTCCTTAGATAATTTTTGGACGGTAGCTGGTCCGCAAACTAGGTCCGTACGAGAGCCTGACTCTCTGTGTGTGTGTGTGTGTGTGTGTGTGTGTGTGTATATATGTATATACTTGTTCCTAATGGTATATGATATAATATCATTTCAGGTACTTATTCTTTCCCATAAACTCGAGAAAGAATAAAAATGACAAAAGTCCATTCCATTGGACGTTGCTTATGTTGGACACAGAGGAAGGTCATTGGATGCACTTCAATTCAATGATTCCAAGAAATCCAAACCAATACCATTACATGGATGACGCATTTATAGCGGTAAAAACATACAATTATATAATTTGTTTATGATTAACATTACAAATTTTGGCTTATCATTAACATTAGATGTTGGAACTATTTTCATAATTTTTGCTTCCTTAAGGACTACGTCATAGACTGTTACAATAATTCTTTAAGCTCCTTAACTGTTAATATAAGTTATAGTATCTTTTAAAAAGACAGATTCTTTTATTCTTGACAATGAACTTAATAATGTGGGGTGAACAAAGATTTTCTATTGCAACATTTTAATAGTTGTGTCAGAATATTAAATGCCAATTTCAGATTGCATTTAAAATCATCCACTCTAACACTTACAAATGAAATTTGGAAGTAGGATGGGCGTAGAAAATTGCAATTTTAGTGGGCAGTTGGTTTTGAGAAATCATCACTTTATATTTTAGGTGATATGAACTTTGGCCCCAATTTGTTTTGTTGTAGTTCATTTTGGGTGCCTTTGAGTCCCCAAAACACGATAAATATTCGATTCATTTTGGTCTGACCACGATTTCTTTTGTTTTTGTTCATTTGAGCAACCAAAGATTTCAATGTTTACTCTTTTTTGTTTATTTTCACTTTTTGCCCCACTTGTGAATATATTATCAAACTATTTGACTACTTTCTAATTATACTACAATAATTAGAAATTTTAATAATTTATTTTTCGTTGTTTTAGAGAGAATATGTTGAGCAACATTGGAGAAATACCCTGCTTATCGATGAAGGTAAATTTAACAAGCTAAAGAAAAATGGTTTGACCAAGAAAAGATTCAAATGCGACATGAACAGAATAGCAACTTGCCCATAACAAGACCCTAATACACAAACATTTATCCAATTTATTTTATTTACGTATCATAAAATTGATGCTATATTACTAATTAATGAATTGTTCTCTTTTTATAGGGCTGATTGTGGAGTAATTGTATGCTACATCATGAAGAAATTGTCTGAGTGAAAATCAATGTTAATGAACATAAAAAAGAATCACATGTGCTTTGTACGGTCATCGATGATAAAGCAACTTCTAGCACATGGTCAAAAAATTGATGACTTGTAAATGAATGAATTCATTTTCAAAGTTGATTGCAAACAGATTTTTTGATTTGTTACTTATACTTAATGAACGTATTAGGTATAGTATGAACACTAGTACAACTGTTTTGGATTGAAAGTGAAATGTTGCATTGTAAATTTGTTGGTAGTAGCAATTTTTGTCATTTTTCCACAAGTTATGTTAAATGAAGTTTATTATTTTGAATGTGTTTGAAGATCAGTATTGAATAGAAAAATTTTGAATATGAATATTCAATGGATATTTTGAATCTTAGTGCAACTTATTTGAGTAAAATAATATTTTTTATTCCAAAAATACTATAAAAATAAAAGAAAATTAAAGATACTACATAAATTCACTCTACTAATTTTATACTGATAAATTTACTGTATTAATCTCAGACTGATAAATTTCACTTATTCCTATTGTTTTTGCCTCCCATCTTTCGTGTAAGTGTTCTACAAAACTACTTTGAACATCTTTAGAATTTTATGATATAGCAATTCATAGAATCAATCTATGAATTGCTATAGCAGCGCGATCTCCTTCTTTAAGCCATATAATGTTGGACTTCTGCTGCCATTAAATTTCCTCTTCAGCCAATGCAGTGTTGACCTTATTTTTACTTTCATGTATGTATGTATGTTCTATAATCAGGAAAAGTAATAATCTCAAAAATATTTTCCCTTATTAGCGCTTCATCTTCAAAGTCTTTCACATATTGGAAATTATCTTTGAAGGTAGACATGTTCCAGATCTTCAATTATTCTTATTATCTTCTAACGTTCAAATAGTTAATCCCATAGAACTCGAAAGATATTCAACCTATTTTGGGAACATAAAGACATCACCAACTACTATTAGTATTACTACCCCAAAATTTCTCTTCAAATGTTTAATTTTCAATCTCAAATACATTTACCTCATTTCAATTATTTCCTAACATTTAAACGAAGACTAATAATTTGCAGATTTTCTTTTGCAAACTATATTATTTTTTGGCATTTGAACTCTTTTTTATTTATCGTAGTAAACAACTAAGCTTATATTGAAGAGAAAGTATGAATTTGATACTAAAAAAATAGAATACACTAACTAAAAGACAGAAAAAAACTTACTTTTAGGAATTGGAAAATTCACATTCTCTATAACAACAACATAAATTACTGTAATCTACATACTCAGCTAATAAATCTAAAAATTAAATAAGTAAAATTTAATACAAGGCATTTAAACAAACCAATCAAACATATAAAATCAATATAAGAAATCAGTAGCATACTATTATTCACATTTGAAAATATGAAAACATATATGATCCAATTAACTACACAAATTTTCATAAAAGTAATATAAAACTCTTCCTATCTATACATTTCCCAAACAACTTTTTTAGTCATTTCCTACTTTTTGATAAGTGCCAACCCTAAATTCTCTCTTTTCTTCACCACGAGAAGCAATCCTCTTCTTTCTTGGCCTCCCAACCATCCACTTCGCACTTGGTGGACTAATGATTATTTTAGTATCAGATTCGTCATCCCTTCCAAATGAAGGAACATGATAAATCACTTCTGCATGAGATTGAACAAAATACTCCTTGCTGAAAAACTTATCAATGAAACTATTCAAATCATTCACTGACTTTTGAAGCAACGACAGCATGAGCACACAAAAATCCATTCACTTGATATTAAAGACATGAATAAATTCTTTTCAAGACCTCAAAGATAAATTCAGATGCCTTACAAACTGTCCAACTCCCACCTTCTTTTAATAAATTAGCAATTCGATTGTCAATTTCAGGACACAAATATCCATTCCATCGATTATCGATCTCCCTATGCTCAACCATTATTTTAATAATCTCCCCTCTAATATAATTAACCAACTCTATTATCGGCAAATGACGACCTTCACGAATCCATAGATTAAATGACTCCACATTTGTTTGAATACATTTCACCATATTTCTGACCTTCAAAATATGAACTTGTCCAATTTTCCCTCTACAAAGTCTGTAAGAACTTTCGAATTGGATCAGATCATTTTGTAAGTAAAAAATATAATTTTTGGTGAAATTTGAACTGATTTGATTCATATGCACAATTACAAAACATGTTCACAAGATTGTCCCTTACGGGCTTTGAAAATGAGCCAGATAAATGGTATCCAAGATTGTTATTTAATGTTGCAAATAATAGAATTGGAAATAATTTGAAAAAACTTTTGGAACCGATTTTAGAAGTCTATTATTCCTATCTGATATAAAACTAAAAATGCAAGAAGAAGTAACTTGGGATAACTTATAATGATGTTGGAAATAGCACCACCAGGTAAGGTATTGACAAGCTCAAGCAAGTGATAGCAATGGCAGCACATTAGAATACAAGTGTATATGTAGAAGAGGGTGAGGAGAAGAGGATAAACACCAATATATAAGTGGTTCAGCCAATTAGGCCTACGTTTACTGTGCAAGTGAGTGAGTAATGTAACTGAAATATGGCACTAACGGTCATGGATACAATCTCTCAAGCTTTCTCTCTCTACTATGTAAATTGACAGAGTTTTAGCTAGGGTTGTAATTCTCCATCCTTTACAATGTTGAGGATGACCTCAATATATAGTGCTTGGGGGGTGTAATACACCCCCAAGCATGCAATGTGCATGTGCATAGAGATCCAGCCAGTGCAAGGATGACACCTGGCTGATCTCAACTAAGTAATGATGACCTCAATATTCCCTCACATGGAGGGAATGATTCAGTTATAACAAATTCGTCCACGTGCCCCAAGCCATACATGTGCGCATAGATGCTCAGCTATCTTTGCTTGGTACCAACCTCTACCTGTATGAGTACGAGGTTGGTGAAGTACGAACCTTGCCTTAGCTGAGGATTACATAATGACCTTAGCTGGGATACCAGTCGAGGTTAGATATCTGGAACGTCGACCAGGGCCGATGTTGTCTTGACACTTGATGTTGAGCCTGCGAGGCTTTACTGATCTTAGGTGAAACTTGTAACGTCAGCTGTGGCCGACCTGATGGATGGCTGTCTGCATGAGTCCTGCAGACCTCGATTGGTACCCAATCGTGGTGATACTTACAATGTCGACTATGGCCGACCTGACGAATGGCTATCTGCATGAGTTATGCAGACCTCGGCTGGTGCCCAATCATGGTGATACTTACAACGTCGGTTGTGACTGACCTGACGAAGGTCGAAATCGCTGATGGTTAGTCTTGAGCTCTTATTACCTCGGCCGTCATATAGGCCGAAGTTAATATCTCTGAGCTAGCAGGTGCACTTTGGGCATATCAATCACTCCCTAGCCCTTAGTTACCTATGTAAATAGGTGACTAAGTGGTATGTATGTCCGAGGCTGTATTTCCTTATGTACTAATATTTCCTTGACATGTGTCAACTCCTGAAGTGGGTGGCGTGCCTGACAAGTGTAATGATGTTGATTGTCTTTTGGGGTCCCAAGGCAATGATGGGCCTTGGGATACGCGCAAGACATTTTGAGGGTTTAACCCATTTCCTTCTTTCTCATTTCTTCCTCATTTCTTACTCATTTCTCGCTTGTGCCTTCTGTGTTTTCTCTCTCTCTTCAAGAACTTAATCGAGGCTGTGTTTGTGGATTTCTTTGCTCAATCCTCTTATTCCACATCTCGTACTCCCTCAGGTATCATCTTCACCTTGCCTTTCCATTTTCTGCTCTTTATTTCCATTTCTTGCATTTTCGATTGTAGTTTAGGTATTCCGGTGGTAGTTTAAGTCTTTTTCGGTGATTCTTTGAAGTTTCTGGTGAGCTTGTTCTTGGCTGTTATTGGTTTAAAATCTTTCAAAATCCAAGTTTGATCTTTAGTTTAAGTTATACCATGTTGTTTGTTTGTGGTTTAGAATCTCAAGTGTAGGGTCGTCTGTCTTATGCTCAGGCCTTTGTATAAGCTTATAGAAGAGTTCCCTTCTCTTAGAGAGAAGACCTTTGAAAAAAATTAGGTAGATAGAGCTAGCCGAAGAGGAAGCTTGTAGGGCTAAGGCCTTCCCCATCAGACCTATCTTCCTTCCACCTCTGAAGGTGATATATCCTGAGCCAGCTGAGCCTGCAGAGGATCCAATAGACCCCACTCCCATCTCTGAGTCTGAGTCGTCTACCTCAGACCCTATGTCTATAGACTCTTTCCAAGAGGCTATGGATTATTCCATTAGGTAAGATCAGGTCCCTGACCAGGACGAGGTCCAAAGTCGTGCCTCATCTCACAATGGTGCAAGCACCTCACAAAATTCTTCTGATGTCAAGATTGTGGGGCCGACTGTGGCTATTCCCCCACCCATTGATGCTATACCCTTGTCGGCCACCACAGGGGTTGAGTTTGCTCAGAGGTTTCCCGATGGTCCCCCAATATCTGCCCAGGCCAATGTTTCCAGGGATGAAGATGATGGTCATGAAAGTGATATTGACACCTCAAAGGTGGTCGAGATAGAGAGCTATGTCAGTGAGTATGACCTCTTAGCCTTTAGGCACCTCTATTCTATAGGTCCTTCCATCAAGCTTAGGAGACCTCTTAGGGGTGAGAGGGCCTTTGATGGCCGAGATGGGGAGATCTGTGTTTATGAGCACATGTTTTAGTTGGGCTTCTGTCTCCCCATTTATTCTTAAATTAGAGCAATACTGTCCCATATCAACCTAGCCTTCATAATTATCCCCAAATGCCTAGTGGGTGATGATTGGGGATATCATCCTTTGGAGGGCAGTCCATCATTCAGACCTTCTAGTTAGGGTCTTCACAGGATGCTATGTCCCATCCTCTGCCATAAACCACCCCAGCTACTATCACTTCCTAGCTAGGAAGTCATACAAAAAGATGCTACAGGTTACCCAGACCTCCAATCACAACTGGAAACCACAGTATTTCTTTTCCCCAGGGGTATGGGAATTTACGTCTCCTTTCAAGATTTCAATTCTGTATGTTCCTGGTCGAACAAATTCTGTTACTCTGTAGGGTTCATGCCAATTAGCTTCCAGTTTATTGTGCTTTTAAATTACTTTCTTTAGCACATAGTCTCTTTCCTTCAAATCACCCTTCTTTACCCTCTTGTTGTAAAACGGAGCTGTTCGTTATTGGTCTGCGGTATTCCTGATTGCTGCTTCTTCTCTAACTTCTGCGAGCATATCTAGATCTAATCGCCTCATCAAGTCACTGATAGGAGAATTGAAATTCAACACCGTATGTGTGGGGAGGCCCAACTCGACAGGTATAACAGCTTCGCTTCCAAATGCCAACATGTATGGAGATTCCCCTGTTGCTGCTCATGGTGTAGTACGATAAGCCCACAGCACAGAATGTAGCTCGTTAATCCAATTTGCCTTCGCATCATCCAGTCATTTTTTTAACCCATTCAGTAGCGTTCTGTTCGTTACCTCAGTTTGTCCATTGCTATGGGGATGGCCTGGTACAGAATGGGTCTTTAATATGTTTGACTGATGACAATATGCAGCGAACTCTTCGTTGTCGAACTAAGTTCCATGATTTGTGATGAATGCATGAGGAAGACCATATCTACAAATGATATTCTTCCAAATAAATCGATACACCTTATCATAAGTCATATCAATAAGAGGCTCAGCTTCTACCCATTTAGTAAAATAATCTACAGCGACCACGAGGTATTTAAATCTTCCTCGGGTCGTTGGAAGCGACCCGACCAAGTCTATTCCCCATAAGGCGAATGGCCAAGGAGACGTGATGGGTGTTAGCAATGCTTGGGGAGTTCTTCGGATAGAGGAGAAATGTTGACATTTATCACTGTTGATACCAAATTTAATCTGCTGACGTGGACCAATCATACGAAGACACCTGGCTATCTACATGGCAACAACAGACCTCTCCGAGGAACTCACAGGCTCCGAAGAGTAGACCTTTCCGAGGAACTCTTGAATACCAGGAAGATCAACATACCCGAGTTACTCAGACGGTCCGAGCTGCATCTCGGCCACAGCATTGACTGCCAGATAACGAACAGTCCAACTGGTTCATTAAATGATTATCCTTGACACACAAGCCTAAGGGCATTAAATGTATTACCCTTTCATATGTATATCATTTAATGTATCGACCCTTTCATGTACAGCCTCAAGGCTATAAATACATTGTATCACCCTCATTCAAAGGGACTGGAATTTCTTGAGAGAACTTGTAATCAAGAATTCTGCAAACACTCAGCAATAACATAACAGTGGACGTAGGCTTTATTCCTAGCCGAACCACTTTAAAAATCTTTGTCTTATTTATTTATCTGTGATTGAATAATTAGAGCAATCTAGTTTTTTACATCAACAGATTGGCGCCGTCTGTGGGAACGTGTTACAAGCGTTGTTCTCCACCAAAAGCTAAGTTTTTATTTTCTATACGTATAATCAATTATACATACATCTTTTGATTCAATCATGATTTTTATGTTTATATACATAAATTAATTGTCCAATTTTTATCTGCAAAATGTTGCATATCATGATTTTTAAATCATAAATGTTAGATTAATTCTTATTTAGAAATCTGAAAAATAGTAGATTTCATAAATCATAATTCTTTGCTTGATTCTCAAGTTTTAATTTTATATCATGGAATAAATATTTTAAATGATTACATATACCAATATATACGACGATGATAAGATTTGATCATTTTCTTTGTTGATTTTGAAATAAATTTTGTAAGATATTTGATGTCTATTCAAATTCCCGTCATATTTTTAATAAAAGAATGGGAAAAGGTTAAAGACAATGAAAAGTCTTCTCATGGAAATCATGACCCATATATATTCTCTCTCTCTTCAAGTTTG
Source organism: Sambucus nigra (assembly GCA_949130495.1). Taxonomy (NCBI): domain Eukaryota; kingdom Viridiplantae; phylum Streptophyta; class Magnoliopsida; order Dipsacales; family Adoxaceae; genus Sambucus; species Sambucus nigra. The sequence continues at coordinate 283,316,331 of OX422220.1, read as the reverse complement.
AGTCTCTTTGCATTCATTTTTATGAATTATATACTTAATTTGGTTCATCTTCCATCTATGTCAATAAAGTCAAATTGATTGATTTTTGATATAAATTTTGTAATGACTTTAATCATTCACCATATTTTTATCCCTCCAAATTGGGAATAGGAAGGGATCAATATGAAAAATAATTTTCTCTCACCTGAAAAATCATTACCCACCTCTTGTAAAAGAGTCTGGGCACAAATTTGATATTTTGGCCCCTCGTTCATCACATCACAAGATTTCTTTGACGAAATCACACGATCTAGTGGGTTATATTCATCACATCACAAGATTTCTTTGACGAAATCACACGATCTAGTGGGTTATATATTTATTCATTTAATTAACATTCTTAAGGCTTAAATTTTACATTGAATGTTATTTTTTGATCTCAAGATTCGAGATATTCTGGTCATCCAACCATATATTCTATAACTTGAGATATCCTTAAATGTTGGTCGGCAACATCCATGTCGTTTGTCGGCAGCAGTAGAATCTTGGGGTATTAAAAAATGCTAAGCGCCCCTGATATTTCTTTAAACACGAGTTCGGCTTGGGGACAAGCAGGGGGCTTAAGTCTTTTTAACTTATGATCACCCCAAAAATATTTTTAAACAGCAAATAATACCTGATTAGTTGTTGGAGATTAAATACCTTTACGTCTTATTTATGATGCATATTTGATAATAATTTGTACATCTCACACACATGTGACACAAAAATATTATTTCATATTTTGAAATTTTTATGCTGATACATATCATATATTGATTGGATGAGTAAATTATTCTCATGACTAATCAATTCTGCCTACACATATGGTAGAGCAAATTATTAATTTTTACAGGCACAAGATTCAATGCCGACGAATGCTGAAGCACAAATTATTCTATATCCATTCGGATTCATATTTTATATTTATCTCAGCATGGAGCTCGAAAAATTTCTTCTATCTATATAAATTCGGCTCCGAGGAAAAGCTACAACAGTTATTATATTTCACCCCCAACGGATAGTTGGTCGGGGTAATTCTTATTTATATTTAGGCCCAGATATCTGCTCCAGCACAAATGATTCTATATATCCATTGGGATTCATATTCTATATTCATCTCAATATGGAGCTCGGCGAGATACTTATTATCATATTCAGCTTTGAAGAGAACTATAACATTTATTATATTTCACCCCCAACGGATAGTTGGTCGGGGTAATTCTTATTTATATGCAGGCCCAACAAAGTTCTCGGCCATATTCTTATGTTCTGGAAAATATTATTCTTATTCGGCATTCTGCAATTATGCCTCGACAAGATACTTATTCAGCTTTAAGGAGAATTACAACATTCGTTCGGATAATTCTTATTTATATTCAGGCCTGACAACGTCCTCGGCCATATTCTTATGTTCTGAAAGATCTTATTCTTGTTCGGCATTATATGATTCTACCTCGACTGATCGGCGAGACACTTTATTATTTTAATTATTCTTTATATCTATTTGGATGCATATTCTATTCTCATTTCAGCATGGAAGTCTCCAGCATTTATTATATCTTATTCAACTCCAAGGATGTCTCCAACATTTATTATATCTTATTCAGCTCCAAGGAGATTTCCAGCATTTATATTATCTTATTCCCAACGAATCTGTTGGTTAGCGCCGAGGAGGTCTTCATCATTTATATTATCTTATTCCCAACGAATCTGTTGGTCAGCGCTGAGGAGATTTCCAGCATTTATATTATCTTATTCCCAACGAATCTGTTGGTTAGCGCCGAGGAGGTCTTCAGCATTTATATTATCTTATTCCCAACGAATCTGTTGGTTAGCGCCGAGGAGGTCTTCAGCATTTATATTATCTTATTCCCAACGAATCTGTTGGTCAGCGCCGAGGAGGTCTCTAGCATTTGTATTATCTTATTCCCAACAAATCTGTTGGTCAGCGCTGAGGAGGTCTCCAGTATTTATATTATCTTATTCCCAACAATCTGTTGGTCAGCTCCGAGGAAGTCTTCATCATTTATTATCAATTACCACCAACTCTGATCGGTAGATAAAATCCAACTCCGGTTGGTAGACAAAATCCAACTCCGGTTGGTAGATAAAATCCAACTTCGGTTGGTAGAAAAAATCCAACTCCGGTTGGTAGACAAAATCCAACTCCGGTTGGTAGATAAAATCCAACTTCGGTTAGTAGAAAAAATCCAACTCCGGTTGGTAGATAAAATCCAACTCCGGTTGGTATTGATCGATAAATCTCATTCAAAGTTCACATTCCACAGTTGGGGGCTTATATTACAGATATATTTGTTCATTTGGTGGCACATTCTTATATCATCATGCAGTCGAGCATCAAATTCAACCCCGACTAATCAGGAGGTATATTGAAGTTCAAGAGGAATATTGAAGTTCAGGAGATATATTGAAGTTCAGGAGGAATATTGAAGTTCAGGAGATATATTGAAGTTCAGGAGGAATATTGAAGTTCAGGAGGTATATTGAAGTTCAAGAGGAATATTGAAGTTCAGGAGATATATTGAAGTTCAAGAGGAATATTGAAGTTCAGGAGATATATTGAAGTTCAGGAGGAATATTGAAGTTCAGGAGGTATATTGAAATTCAAGAGGTGTATTCAGAAGTATCACGACATGATGAAAGAAAGCGACAAGTATTCCACCGAGGAACTCTGTCAGACCAGAAATTTGAAGACAAGGTACCTACATGGAGATTATATGTAGATGGATCATCTTGCACAGCTGGTTGTGGAGCAGGGATTGTTTTAAACATCCCAGATGATATTGACATGGAGTATGCCTTGAGATTCCAATTCAAAGCTTCCAATAATGAGGCTGAGTATGAGGCTATGATAGCAGGTTTTCATTTGGCGAAAGTCATGGAGGCACGGCAAGTAATTGTTTTCAGTGATTCTCAATTAATTGAATCAAATGATGGGAATATATGCAGTGAAGGGAGAGTCGATGGTCAAGTACCATGCAAAGGTGATGGAGTTATTGACAGAATTTGATGCTATTCAATTGGTGAGGACACCGAGGATGGAGAATGCTAGAGCAGACGCATTGGCCCGATTAGCATCAGCTACTTGTACCGAGCTGCGAAGAACGATACCAATTGAAGTATTAGAAAGTCGGAGCATATATTGAGGAGGAACAATTACCGGAGGATAATCTCGCTGCCTAGAAATGGAAGTTTAAAGCTGCTCGGTATGTATTAATTAATGGTATTTTGTATAGACGAGGAATTATGGCAGGTTTGCAAAGATGTGTACATTCCTCCGAGGTAGAGATCCATGAAGGGTCCTGTGGAGCCCATGTAGCAGGTCGGACACTTTTGCAAAAGGTGATGACGCAGAGATACTACTGGCCGACGATGAGAGCTAACTATATAAGCCTATGCCAAGAAATGTGACAAGTGCCAACGCTTTTCCTCCATCCGAAGAACTCCACAAGCATTGTTGACACCCATAACTCCCTTTGGCCATTTGCCATATGGGGAATTGATTTGGTTGGACCATTGCCGACGACTCAAGGAAGATTCAAAATACCTCATCATCGCAGTAGATTATTTTACTAAGTGGATAGAAGCTGAGCCACTTATTAACATGACATACGAGAAGAAGAGCATCCAGCCCCGAGAAGAATCAAGCTACACAAGAGGAAATGAAGACCGAGCCAGAGAGAGATCTAGATCTCCTCGCCGGGTAGAAGAAAAACAATAAATGAAGAATGTGTGTTGATTTCACCGATCTCAACAAAGCAGTGGATGCTACCTCGGGACACGAGTTGCTCATGGATACTTACTCTGGCTACCACCAGATCAAAATGAAACCTGAAGACAGGGAACGACATAACAGCGGCTAATGAACAAGGTTTTTGCCGAGCAAATCAGTTGCAGTATGGAAGTCTATGTTGACGACATGCAAGAAAGCTGCTGATCATTTGGTTGACTTGAGTCAAACTTTTGATCAACTGGATAAATACCAAATGAAACTCAACCCGACGAAGTGCACATTTGGAGTACGGGAAGGAATGTTCCTCGGGTACATCATCAACCAGCGAGACGTTGAAGCAAATCCAGACAAGATCAAAGCTCTTTTAGAGTTACGATCTCCAACGACGAAGGAAGAGGTGCAGAGATCAGATACCCAAAGCAGGAAAAATTGGCATGGGCATTCATTAATACAAGCTGTAGCAGAGTTTACTGATCCTAATACTCCCGAGGAACAAAAGTGGCTCGCTGATCAACCTGTGGATGTTACAGGATGCAATGCAGAAATGGTTGGGAGGATTCCTAATACTCCCGAGGAACAAAAATTGCTCGCTGATCAACCTGTGTGTTGATGTAAAAAACTAGATCACTCTAATTCTTCCATCACAGATAAATAAATAAGACAAAGATTTTTAAAGTGGTTCGGCTAGGAATAAAGCCTACGTCCACTGTTATGTTATTGCTGAGTGTTTGTGGAATTCTTTATTACAAGTTCTCTCAAGAAATTCCGATCCCCTTGAATGGGATTGATACAAGGTATTTATAGCCTCAAGGCTGTACATGAAAGGTCCAATACATTAAATGATATACATATGAATGGGTAATACATTTAATGCAGCGTGTGCGTCAAGAATCTAATGAATAGTTGAACAGTTGTCCGTCTGATAATTGATGATACGGCCGAGGTGCAGTTCGGACCGCCTTAGTTGCTCGTTAATAAAGAGTTCTTCGGAGTGCTTAGAGTATCTCGGGATGATGGAGTTCCTCGGATGGAGTTCCTCGGTATGATAGAGTTCCTCGGTGTATTCTCGTTGCTCGGAAAGAAGCATGGTTGGTCGGGAAATGATCTTTCTCGCTGTTATTGTGCCACGTAGATTGACGCGTGTCTTCATACTATTCGTCCACATCAGCATATTAATTTTGGTATCAACAGAAGCCCCCAATGTTTCATATTTCGAACTTTGAGGAGTATGGGACATTCTTTCTCGGTATATGGTAATATTAAATGACCTTCCTGGGTTTCAGGAACATTGTATTCAAATTTCCTTCTCATTTCGCAGTTTCCGCCTTTTTTATAAGCGCTTCGATCTTCGTGCAACTTTTGTCTTTTTAGCCGCCGGAAGTTCAGTAGTTTCTTTTTAGTAATCATTTCTTTCGCCGCTTCCCAATGCAAAGTATTTAAACTTCTTTGGTAACCATACCGTCGTCTACACTTTCCAATTTTCTGCATTCAAGTTTTCTATTCTCTTCCTCTCTCTTGTGCGTTCATCATTGTTTCTGTTCGTTGTCAACATATCTCCTTTCTTTCTGTAAGATCTTCTTCCTTTCTTCTGCATCTCTTTTATTCAATATGGTTTATATTGTTGAATCTGCTGAGAAATTTCGTTCTGACTTTTCCATTCCTTCTTGGGTAACTCTAGAGGTTCTTTCTGAGCCTTTAGATTACTTTCGATTGGCTGAGGGACATTGGTTCCCCAGTCTTTTCATTGCTGAATGTGGTTTTTCCTTTCCACCAAACCCATTATGTCTTGAGTTTTGTCAATACTTTGATCTCGTTCCTGCAAAAATAGCCCCCAATTCATGGAGAATAATTAACGGGGTGCATAAATTAAATTTAAACCATGGGACTCGCATAGGGATCCCTGAAATCATGTACTGCTATAAGTGGGCCACTTTAGATAATGTTTATTATTTAAAAACTAGGTTTTTAAATAGAGCCCTTGTAGTTAACCTCCCTGATTCAAATAGAGATTATTTTGAGCATGGGTTGGTAATAAAAAATTGGCAACACGCGCCTTTATCTGGGAATGAAGTATACAACGGTCCCAGATGCCCCCCATACGGCAATGGGATAGGTTTATTTTTCATTTTATTTTACTTATGAAATTGCGTTTTCATCATGTTTGACAAAATGTATGACTGAGATTTATGTATTTATTTGCAGTTGATAGTAAAAGAAAAACTCCAAAAGAGTCGGAAGTGAATATCAAGCATTTAAAACTTATCTGGAATTTGCATAAGACAATTGCAGACGAGCATATTAGGTCTGCATCATATTTGCTGCAGTATAAGAGCTACACAACCTCTTATACTGCTCGCCCTGTTGAACCAGCCTCAACACCAGAAAGTTCATCTTCAGATTCTCATATCCCCCTATCTCAGAGAATGGGCAAGAAAAGAGCTCCTCCTGCTCTATTTGGTGAAATTTCTTCTGCTGTTGGAGCACAGAAAGGCAAAATTGATGTTCCAGAGGGGACTAAAAAAGTAGATGCTAGTTCCTCCAGAGTTGCCGAGAAGCCCCCAGTGGCCCCGAGCAAGAAAAATGCTAGTGCTGATGTAATTACAATATCTCCGACCAAGACTTCTTCCTTGGTTGATGCTGCTGACCGTCCTTTGAAGAGACTGAGGAAATCATCCTCAGTTAATCTTGCTGGAACTGCATCTTCTCTACCCGCTGGTGGTAGTAGTGTTTCAAAAGTCATTCTCCCGAGTTCTTCAACGAGCTTAGTTATACCCGAGGTTCTCGGGGTTGATGAAAAGATTCCTAGGGATACACTGACATCCCTAGCTGATCGCCATCTTTCTTCAGTAAATTTCTCATACCTTTGGTCTTTCTTTTCTTTTTCTTGAATTCTTGTATTTGTGTTGACTCTATTGTTTTTCTTATCTTTCAGCTGGTGAACTGCTTCAATACCATCGTGAAGAAAGATCAGGCTATTAAAGCTTCCACTTCCTCGTCCGATGTTGACGATGCTTTGTTGGGTTTAACCCAATCTGTGATGGAATCTCGCCAACAGTACGTCGAGGAGAAAACTGTTTGGGAGAAAAAATTGGCTGCAGCTGAGGCTGATAAGATGAAGATGGCTGAAACCTCCAAGAATTTGGAGGAGAAGGTGAAAAGCTTAGAGGTCAATCAGCAAAAGTGCGATGACCAACTGAAGAAGGCAGAAGAAGAACTGTCTATCCTGCGAGACATCAAAATCCAGAAAGAACAATTGGATGTCAAACTCTCCTCGGAGAAGTTGAAAAGAAAAGCTGCAGTCAAGAAACATTTCAGTGCTGGTTGGGAGAAAGGATGGGATAAAGGGATTGTTGCTATGACATCCCAAGTCCAATATGGGAAGTTGAAATACTTCCATGATGGTTGGGTAGCTGCTCTACAAGAGCTAAAAGTTCAAGACGATTCTGAGCTATTCCAACGGCATCTCCCTGGTCCTCCTCCACCAATTGTGGAAGAAGAAGAAGATGAACCTGCTTCAGATGAGTCTTCCATGGCTGTGGATGTCCCAATCTCTGCTTCTCAACCCTCTGTCATCGAGGATATTTCTTCTATGCCTCCTCCTGCCGAGAAGATTTCTGCCGATCAAGTTGTTGTTATCACCGAGCAACCGAGCTCCTCGTCCCAGCCTCCCGAGAAAGTCTTGGGAGACAAGGAAAAGGTGTGAAGTTGTTCGGTATCATTTCTATCTTTCATCATTTGTAATCGAACAATGTAATCCTTTTATGATCTAATAAAATACTTCTTTACTCATCTCTGTTATTGATGATTCTTTGTTGATTGTTGTCTTTTTCTTGTCTTTAGTTTGTTGCTAGAATGGAATTAATCTCTTCTCATGATACCGAGCTGATGCAGCAATGTCACCAATACTATAGGGCTGGTCATACAGACCTTAGTTCTTCTGAAATTGCTGACATTCTTGGTCATGATGCTTCAGAACAGGCGATTGAGGCTTATCGGTACTTGAAAGATTTACTCGGCCGAGCTGTAGCTAACAATGTCGCTTATTATGACTTGATTGAAGAGCTGCATTGTTCCTTAGAGGATCTCCAAGGTCAGCACAATGAATCGATGGCTTCATTACACAAGGAATATGAAAATAGATATCAACAACTTTCCTCTGATACAGGTCATAAAAAGATCATTGCTGCATATGACATTAGGGAAAGGACCCTAAAAGGTGAAGTTGAAGCCTGCCGGCAAATTGCCGAGATCCTGGAACAAGAAAATAATAGTCTGCAGAAAAGATTGGCTCAATATGAATCCGCTGCCTCCTCTTCCACTGCATTAGTACCAGTTACTGATGAAGGTTTTTCGTTTCTAGAGGTTGAAAACGCCAAACTAAGGCAAGAGTTGGATGACTTGAAAAAGTCTATTATTCCTGTGACTGCTCGGGGACGAGGAAGGAGTTCTCGGGGACGAGGAAGAATCGTCGAGGAGCAAAATTCTCCAGTTGCTTCTCGGAGCCGATCAAGAGTTCTTAGCCGTAGTGTTGAAGAATCTCGCACCCAATCTACTCTGGAAACTCAAGCATTCCAACTGAATGTTAAGGATCGTGCTCTTTCTGATTTGTCTAAAAAAAACTTATCTTTAGAGGATCAACTGGTTGCGATGAAGTCTGCTCTGAATAATAAAGATGCTCTTATCAAGAACTTTCTCGAGCAAGTAGATAGATTAACTTTCCAATTCCATAAATAGCCTCGGGAGTTCTGGAATGCAGGCTATAATGAAGCTCTTTATCATTTGGACGCTCGCATTGAAAATGCAAACAACGAAGGTTATAAGCAGGGATGGTTGAACGCCCTGGGTGTATTAAAATTGGAACAAGGTCATTATTTATGGGATTATCATGCTCCTGGATTGCTAGACTTGCCTGTTCCTCCCTATAAATTGGATATGGCATGGATTCCTGCTCGTTCCATTCCTCGGAGTTTGATCTCTAAATATCTTGGTGATTATAACCTTCATTCTCAAGTTGAAGTATCTCGTCCTGAGCACCTGTTGGACACTCCTACAATAATGAATGTCAGAATGCTGAAGGACATGAACTTTATTAATTCTCCTCTTTGTCTAGAGGATCCTCCTGCTGGCGAGGAACCTGTCTCAAAAGATAAAGGAAAGAAACCAATAGAGTAGGAATCTTTAATGTAATAGTTAGCACATACATGTAACATGTAATACATTTTTATCTTAATGAAAGAATTTCATTTTCTGTTTTGCCAATAGCTATTTTTCTGTTTGCAAATTATATGGTTCATCAACCAACTTAGAATTTATAATGAGCATAAATTGTTCAAAATTGTTTCCAACCAACCAAGGTGGATAAATAATGTTTGTCGACCAACCACAGTTGATGGGTTTCTATCCCCGACCAGCCATACTTGGTTCAATTTCAAATATAAACATGTGTCCGACCAACTAAGGTCAATACTTTGTCCTCGTCGACCAACTACAGTTAGTGGGTTTTTATCCCCGACCAACCATACTTGGTACAGTTTGGAATATTTTGTTCTTTAAAGAACTTTTTGTAATAATGTTACCTCCCGACCAACATAAGCTGTAATGCGAGAGTATATAAAGTCTTACCAACCGTAGTTGATCATGCTGGTGTACACCTCCTAATCAAAGGAGTAGTAGGGTTCTTTCGAACTTTTTGGCTCCTTGGAGCATGTCCTCCTAACCAAAGGAGGTTGGCTACTTATAGCACTTTTGCTCCGTAGAGCTTGGCTCCGTAGAGCATGGCTCCGTAGAGCATGGCTCCGTAGAGCAGTCTTCTTCTTGTTATCAAGCAGTGTAGTGTTCAACACTAGTATTCCCCGAAAAACTTTCAACAGAAAGAAAATGGTGAACCATCCTCATTTTATTCATCGTTTTATTCATAATGAAGGAAATACTTTACACTTTACATCACTGATAATACTTGCGCAGGTGTTCAGCATTCCATGCATTCTTAAATTCCTCTCCTTCTAGAGTTGCTATTCTGTAAGTTCCAGGTCGAACAACCTCTGTAACTCGGTAAGGTCCATGCCAGTTTGCTTCCAGTTTATTCTGTTTCTGAATGACTTTCTTCAGCACATAATCACCCTCCTTCAAATCGCATTTCTTCACCCTTTTGTTGTAGAACAGAGCTGTTCGTTGTTGATAAGCAGCATTCCTAATGGCTGCCTCTTCTCTTACTTCTTCGAGCATATCCAAATCCATTCTTCTCATCAAGTCACTGATCGGAGAGTTGAAATTCAGTACTCTATGCGTTGGGAGACCCAACTCGGCCGGTATCACAGCCTCACTTCCAAATGCTAGCATATATGGTGATTCTCCAGTTGCTGCTCGGGGAGTTGTTCGGTAAGCCCATAATACTGATTGGAGCTCATTAATCCAATTTGCTTTAGCTTCACTTAGCCTCTTTTTCAACCCGTTTAGTAATGTTCTGTTCGTCACTTCAGTCTGTCCATTGCTTTGGGGATGGCCTGGTGCTCAATGAAACTTTAAAACGTTCGACTGATGACAATAGGCAGCAAATTCTTCATTATCAAATTGTGTTCCATGGTCTGTGATGAAAGCATGAGGGAGACCATATCGACAAATGATATTCTTCCATACAAACTGGTATACCTTCTCGTACGTCATATCGATAAGAGGCTCAGCTTCCACCCATTTAGTAAAATAGTCGACTGCAACTACGAGATACTTGAATCTTCCTCGGGTGGTCGGCAGTGGTCCAACCAAATCAATTCCCCACATGGCAAATGGCCAAGGGGAAGTTATTGGTGTTAGCCATGCTTGTGGAGTTCGTCGGATGGAGGAAAAACGTTGGCACTTGTCACATTTCTTGGCATAGGCTATACAATCAGTCCTCATCGTCGGCCAGTAATATCCCTGTGTCATCACTCTTTGTAAAAGTGTTCGACCTGCTACATGAGCTCCACAAGATCCTTCATGGATTTCTTCAATCAATTCTTTCACCTCGGTGGGATGTACACATCTCTGCAAACCTGCCATAATTCCTCGTCTATACAAAATACCATTAGTTAATACATACCGAGCAGCTTTATACTTCAGTTTCTTGGCAGCGAGTTTGTCCTCCGGCAATCCACCCTCTTCAATATATTTCCTGATGGGATCCATCCAAGATGGTCCTAAATCAAGGATAATCACATTCATTGTCAGATCTTCATCTATGCTCCGACCTTCTAATACTTCAATCGGTATGGTTCTTCGCATCTCGGTACGAGTAGCTGATGCTAGTCGGGCCAGTGCGTCTGCTTGTACATTCTCCATCCTCGGTATTCTCACCAATTGAATGGCATCAAATTCTGTCAACAATTTCATCACCTTTGCATGATATTTGATCATTAAATCTCCTTTAACCGCATATATTCCCATCATCTGATTCACAATTAATTGAGAATCACTGAATACCATCATTTGTTGTGCTTCCATAGTCTTTGCTAGATTAAGACCTGCTATCATGGCCTCATACTCCGCTTCATTATTAGATGCTTTGAATTGGAATCGCAAAGCATATTCCATGTCAATCTCGTCTGGAGTGATCAAAACAATTCCTGCTCCACAACCAGCTGCGCAGGATGATCCATCTACATATAATCTCCATGTAGGTACCTCGTCTTCAAATTTCTTATCTGTCAGAGTTCCTCGATAAAATATCTGCTGTTTTCTTCCATCATCCCCCGGTATGTTTCGATCCTCGTCAATCATCTGTTCGTACCCTTTTACCAACCTTGGTTGGTCTGGGTTTGAATATAATGATTTCTCCACATCCACAAGTCCTTTTACCAACCTTGGTTGGTTTGGACCTGTTTCCGCTGATCCTGTATCGTCCACAGGTAGGTCAGCAAATATTTCTGTTGATCCTGTATCGTCCACAGGTAAATCAGCAGGCACCTTTTGCTCCTCGGGGGTATCAGGGTATGTGAACTCTGCTATAAAATCTGCTACAGCTTGCCCCTTCAATGATGATCTGGGCTCATACACAATATCATATTCACCAAGTTCTACTGCCCAGTACATCAGTCTCCCCGATTTTTCTGGCTTATGGAGGGCTTGTCTCAATGGCATATCAGTATAAACGATGATGGTATGGGCTTGGAAATATGGCCTCATTCTTCTACTTGCTTCAATTAGTGCCAATGCCAATTTTTCTAGCTTTGGGTACCTGATTTCTGCACCTCGGAAAGCCTTACTTGTGTAATAAATTGGCTTCTGGACTCCATTCTCCAATCTGATCAACGCTGAACTGACTGCGTTCTCTGATACTGCCAAATACAAATACAACTTTTCTCCTGTTATTGGTCTGGTCAACAGTGGAGGTGCTCCCAAGTATTTCTTCAAGTCTTGAAAGGCTTTTTCACATTCCTCATTCCACTCAAAGGTTTTTCGAAGTGTTTTGAAGAATGGTATGCATTTATCAGTTGCTCGAGATACAAATCTGTTGAGCGCTGCAACTCGTCCGGTAAGACTCTGCACTTCTTTCTTCATCATCGGGGATCGCAGCCCTAGAAGAGCTTTGATCTTATCTGGATTTGCCTCAATACCTCGCTGATTGACGATGTATCCGAGGAACATTCCTTCTCGTACTCCAAAGGTGCACTTCGTCGGGTTAAGCTTCATTTGGTATTTATCCAATTGATCAAAAGTTTGACTTAAGTCAACCAAATGATCAGCAGCTTTCTTGCTTTTAGTGAGCATGTCATCGACATAGACCTCCATGTTGCGGCTGATTTGTTCGGTAAAAACCTTGTTCATCAACCGCTGATATGTTGCACCTGCATTTTTTAAACCAAAAGGCATAACATTATAACAATAGGTTCCCCTAGGGGTAATAAAAGAAGTACTTTCCCTGTCTTCAGGTTTCATTTTGATCTGGTTGTAGCCAGAGTAAGCATCCATGAAGCTGAGTAGCTCGTGTCCCGAGGTAGCATCCACCAGTTGATCAATTCTGGGCAATGGAAAGTGATCCTTGGGGCATGCCTTATTGAGATCGGTGAAATCGACACACATTCTCCATTTGTTGTTTTTCTTCTTTACCATCACCACATTTGCCAACCAATCTGGATATTTTACATCTTCAATGAATTGGGCTTTCTGGAGTTTCTCGACTTCCTCTTGTATGGCTTGATTCTTCTCGGGACTAAACACCCTTCTTCTCTGCTTTACAGGCTTAATCTCCTTATTCACATTGAGTTCATGACATAAGAAGTTTGGATCTATTCCTGGCATGTCTTCATGACTCCAAGCAAAAGTATTTTTCCTATTCTTCAAGAAAGTTATCAACTCCTCTTTTATTGACATATCCAACGATGAACCTATCTGGGTTGTTCGTTCAGGATGTTCGTCGTCCAGAATAACATTTTCTGTAGATTCTACCACTTGCCCTTTCACAAGTTGGGACTCATCTCTAGGATCAAGAGTTTCAATTTCTGTACATTCATCCACTTGATAAGTAGTAGTCTTTTTCATCGATCCTTCTAGTTCTTCTTGCTCGGCCGACGAATAATAGCATTCCCGAGCTACTTTTTGATCACCTTTCACCACTCCAACTCCAAAATTTGTTGGGAATTTCAAACATTGATGTTCTGTAGAAGGAACTGCTTCGAACTTCTTCAATCCAACTCTTCCCATGATGATGTTGTAGGCTGATTGCACATTCTTATCCATCACAAAGAATCGTATTCTTTCTGTTCGACAAACAGGCCAGGTTCCAATGAATATATCCAACTTGATCGTCCCAAGTGGAAAAACTTTCTCGCCAGCAAAACCCAGAAGGGGTCTGTGATAAGGTTCCAATTGAGATAATTTCAAATTCAAGCTATCAAAGCATGAATAGTACATGATGTCTGCCGAACTACCATTGTCTACCAACACCCTTGAAATGATCACATCCTTCATTCTCATTTTGATCACCAAAGGATCATCATGAGGGTAAAGAACACCTGCCAGGTCGTTTTTTGAAAAACCAATTACTAGCTTCTCTTTGTTTACCTTCCTCGGACGATCATCCTCGGCCAGGTTTATTCGTTGAATATATGAGCAAGCTTGAGCCTCTCCGAGATAAGCTTTTCTTTCTGCAGTAAGGTCTCCTCCTCCTGCATCTCCTCCTGTAATAACATTACAATCAAATGACCCAAGACGTATGGAAAATACCTCTCGTTCAGGCTGCCTTGGTTTCTTAGGAAGATCAGGGTCATCATCTGGATCCTCTTCATGATCCCTCCTCTTTTTCTCCTCTGCACGACGAGGAGATCTAGATCTCTTTCTAATTCTGTCATCATTTGTCCTCTCACCTCTGCGATCTACATACTTTGATAATTTTCCTCTTCGAATGAGTGTTTCAATCTCGTTCTGAAGGGCTATACAATTTTTGGTCATATGGCCATGATCTTTGTGAAACTCGCAATATTTGGCCTTATTCCTCATGTCAGGATCTGTTTTCAGTTTCTCTGGCCATTTGATTTCCTCGTTATTCCTGATCTCTTCTAAAACATGATTAATACCCATTTTCAACGGAGTATAATTATCATACTTTTTTAGGGCTTCCAACTTTATCCTGTTATTCCTGGAATGTTTGTCACCACCATTACCTTTCTGATCTTTCTTCTTAGAGTTGTCGACCTCCACTTTAACTTCTTTATCCATATTCTTCTTCGCAGTCATAGCCTCCTCGGCATTCATGATTTTGGCCGCCTTTGCCATCAATTCCGACATATTTTTAGGCGGATCTTTGGCCAGAGTATAGTACAGCTTGTTAGGCAGCAAACCACTCATCAAAGCAGTGATTGCTGTCTTTTCTTCATAATCTATGACTTCCAACTTCTCGTTATTGAAACGAGTTATGTAATCTCTAGTACTTTCTCCTGATTTTTGTCTAACACTTAGCAAGTGCGCTACTCGCTTTACCGGCTTTGCTCCAAAACAAAAATTGCCAATAAACAGCTCGGCTAACTGAACAAAAGTTGAAATCTTACCCCGAGGAAGATTATTGTACCATATCTGTGCAGATCCGGTAAGAGTTCCCGAGAATGCTCTACACCTCATCTCGTCGGGGACAGCGTAGATATCTGCAGCAGCTTGGTACTGTTCTATATGAAGTACGGGATCTGTCTTTCCATCGTACCTGGGGGTCACTACAGGTGCTTTGAATTTCGACGGTGTAGGGAAATCCACAATGGCTTGCACAAAAGGTGTCCCTTGAACAAAAGTTCTTTGTAAGGGGTTCCTCGCCTTAGCCATTTCTCCCAGTCTATTCTCCAACCGTTGAATGGAACCTTTCCATGCTTCATTCCCTTCCTCAGGCCGCTTAGTCCGAACAACTGATTGCTCTGACGTAGCTTCCTGAGTTTTATCTCGACGAGTAGTTGGTCGTGATTGTGCAGATCCTTCTCTCAAACCTGGTGGTGGTCGAAAACTTCTTGATGGAGCCCTAGATGGACTCATGTTCCTCCTTGGTCCTAACCGGCTGAAAGGAGACACCCTGCTTAATCTTTCCAAAGCGCTAGTTCTCTCCGGAGAAAGAGAGATATGTTGATTTGTATCCGTAGCCCGTATTGATGAAGTTCGCCCAGGTTGATAAGAAGAATCGTTGGATTCTCCACTGCGATATGACCCAGTACGTCTGGATCGTGATTGCCCATGATCAGTCCTTTGCCCTGAATAAGTAGGTACACCGCCTTGAAGAGTTTGAAGGAGTTGCCTCATAGATTCTTGCATGGCGGTTTGTCCTTGAGCCAGATTCGTCATAATTCCGGCCAGATCTGGAGATGCAGATGGATTTGGAAGATTTCCAGTATTTCCAGCATTTCGATTACTGGATTCTGGGTTATCTGCCATTGGTGATAAATGATTTTTATGAAAAACGATAATAACAGTCGTTTCCCACAGACGGCGCCAATCTGTTGATGTAAAAAACTAGATCACTCTAATTCTTCCATCACAGATAAATAAATAAGACAAAGATTTTTAAAGTGGTTCGGCTAGGAATAAAGCCTACGTCCACTGTTATGTTATTGCTGAGTGTTTGTGGAATTCTTGATTACAAGTTCTCTCAAGAAATTCCGGTCCCCTTGAATGGGATTGATACAAGGTATTTATAGCCTCAAGGCTGTACATGAAAGGTCCAATACATTAAATGATATACATATGAATGGGTAATACATTTAATGCAGCGTGTGCGTCAAGAATCTAATGAATAGTTGAACAGTTGTCCGTCTGATAATTGATGATACGGCCGAGGTGCAGTTCGGACCGCCTTAGTTGCTCGTTAATAAAGAGTTCTTCGGAGTGCTTAGAGTATCTCGGGATGATGGAGTTCCTCGGATGGAGTTCCTCGGTATGATAGAGTTCCTCGGTGTATTCTCGTTGCTCGGAAAGAAGCATGGTTGGTCGGGAAATGATCTTCCTCGCTGTTATTGTGCCACGTAGATTGACGCGTGTCTTCATACTATTCGTCCACATCAGCATATTAATTTTGGTATCAACACTGTGGATGTTACAGGATCAACCAAGAAGACTGCTCTAAGGAGCCATGCTCTACGGAGCCATGCTCTACGGAGCCAAGCTCTACGGAGCAAAAGTGCTATAAGTAGCCAACCTCCTTTGGTTAGGAGGACATGCTCTACGGAGCCAAGCTCTACGGAGCAAAAGTGCTAAAAGTAGCCAACCTCCTTTGGTTAGGAGGACATGCTCTACGGAGCCAAGCTCTACGGAGCAAAAGTGCTATAAGTAGCCAACCTCCTTTGGTTAGGAGGACACGCTCTACGGAGCAAAAGTGCTATAAGTAGCCAACCTCCTTTGGTTAGGAGGACATGCTCTACGGAGCCATGCTCTACGGAGCCATGCTCTAAGGAGCCAAAAAGTTCTAAAGAACCCTACTACTCCTTTGGCTAGGAGGTATACACCAGCATGATCAACTACGGTTGGTAAGACTTTATATATTCTCGCATTACAACTTATGTTGGTCGGGAGGTAACATTATTACAAAAAGTTCTTTAAAGAACAAAATATTCCAAACTATACCAAGTATGGTTGGTCGGGGATAAAAACCCATCAACTGTAGTTGGTCGACAAACATTATTTATCCACCTTGGTTGGTTGGAAACAGTTTGAATAAATTATACTCATTTATTAAGTGATCGAGCAACATTACTAATACTTGTAACCTTTTTGGTCGATGAACCATACAATATTGTTATGCAAGCACAAATAATAAAGTATTTGATATTTACAAAACAATAGCAAATTCAAATTTGCGAACAAAAATGAAATTCTTTCACTGAATTCAAAATGAATTATGCAAATTTATTACATTGATATTAAATTGTGTACTAACTATTACATTGAGATTCCTACTCTATTGGTTTCTCTCCCTCTGATTTTGAAACAGGTTCCTCGCCAGCAGGAAGATCATCCAAAGCATAATGGGAATTTTATGAAGTTAAGATATTTCAGCATTCTGATGTTCATCACAGATGGTCTGTCCGAGCAACTCTTGCTCGTCCCCGAGCAGCTCTTGCTCGTCCCCGAGAACCTCTTGCTCGCCCCCGAGTAGAGGTAGAAGTTAAAATCAGCATCTACATCACTGAGATCTTTGCTACTACTGTCTCGACCAACATCGAAGAAGAAGTTGCAAGAAAATGTTTCAAAGTCCACCACTAGCTCACAGAATGCAGTAGGTCGGCTAGCAAACCAATCAACATACTTGAAGATTATGATAAGCTACAAGCGGCATCATATGTCGTCCAGGAGATAATGCCCTTTATGTCCAACAAATCAAGAAGGTAGATCAAGAATTTCACGAGCACCGAGCAACACTGCAGAATAAATACTCCATCCTTTCAAGTAAACCATCAAGCATGAAGCATTGGGGGCTTCTGTTGATACCAAATTTAATCTGCTGACGTGGACCAATCATACGAAGACACCTGGCTATCTACATGGAAACAACAGACCTCTCCGAGGAACTCACAGGCTCCGAAGAGTAGACCCTTCTGAGGAACTCTTGAATACCAGGAAGATCAACATACCCGAGTTACTCAGACGGTCCGAGCTGCATCTCGGCCACAGCATTGACTGCCAGATAACGAACAGTCCAACTGGTTCATTAAATGATTATCCTTGACGCACAAGCCTAAGGGCATTAAATGTATTACCCTTTCATATGTATATCATTTAATGTATCGACCCTTTCATGTACAGCCTCAAGGCTATAAATACATTGTATCACCCTCATTCAAAGGGACTGGAATTTCTTGAGAGAACTTGTAATCAAGAATTCTGCAAACACTCAGCAATAACATAACAGTGGACGTAGGCTTTATTCCTAGCCGAACCACTTTAAAAATCTTTGTCTTATTTATTTATCTGTGATTGAATAATTAGAGCAATCTAGTTTTTTACATCAACAATCACATTTCTTGGCATAGGCTATACAATCGTCTCTCATCATCGGCCAGTAATACCCTTGCGTTGTCATTCTTTGCAAGAGTATACGACCTGCTATATGGGCTCCACAAGACCCTTCATGGACCTCTTCAATCAAATTTTTCACCTCGGAGGGGTAGACACAATTTTGCAAAACAGTTATAATTTCTCGTCTATATAAAATACCATTAGTTAACACATAACGAGCAGCTTTGAACTTCAATTTCTTGCCCGCTAGTTTATTAATTGGCAAAGTTCCATCTTCAATATAGGCCCTGATGGGATCCATCCATTATGGTCCCAAATCAAGAGCAATGAAGTTCATGACCAGATCTTCGTCTATGCTCCGACCAGCTAGAATCTCAATTGGGATTGTTCTTCGTAGCTCGGTGCATGTAGCTGATGCTAATCGGGCTAGGGCGTCTGTTCTTGTATTCTCCAGTCTTGGTACTCTGACCAGCTGAACAGCAACAAAACTCGATACCAACTCCATTGCTTTGGCGTGGTACTTAATCATTAACTCTCCCTTTGCTGCATATACTCCAAGGATCTGATTTACGATTAAATGCGAATCGCTGAATACGACAACTTACTCTGCCTTCATCGTTCTGGCTAGACTTAAACCTATAATCATTGCTTGATATTCGACCTCATTATTAGAAGCTTTAAATTGAAAGCGTAGAGCATACTCCATATCGACCTCATCTGGACTTTTCAAGATAATCCATGCTCCACTGCCTGCAGTGCATGATGAGCCATCCACATATAGACTCCATATAGGTACCTCATCCTTAAACTTTTGATTGGACAAAGTTGCTCGGTGGAATACTTATTTCTTCTTTATATCTTCCTCTATCACTTCTTGCTGCTCGTCAACCATCTTCTCTTGTTCGTCTACCAACTTAAGTTGGTCGGAGTTTAAATTTGATGATCCTGTAACATCCACAGGCTGGTCGGTATTTAATTTCTGCTCTTCGAAGGTGTCAGGATAAGTGAACTCTGCTATAAAATCTGCCACTGCCTGCCCTTTAAACGACGATCTAGGCTTATAAACTATGTCATATTCACCAAGTTCTACTTCCCAGTACATCAATCTCCCTTATTTTTCTGGTTTATGAAGAGCTTGCCTTAAGGGCATATCAGTATACACGACTATTGTATGAGCTTGGAAATATGGCCTCCTTCTTCTACTCTCTTCGATCAACGCTAGCGCCAACTTTTCCAGTCTTGGATATCTGATCTCTGCTCCTCGGAAGGCCTTGCTAGTGTAATAGATTGGTTTTTGCACTCCATCCTCCATTCTTATTAACGCCAAGCTCACTGTATTTTCTGAAACTTCTAGATACAAGTATAATCTTTCTCCCATCACTGTCCTGGATAATAATAGAGGTACTCCCAGGTATTTCTTCAACTCTTGAAAGGCCTTCTCGCATTCATCATTCCATTCAAACGTTTTTCGAAGTGTTTTGAAGAATGGGAGACATCTATCAGTTACTCGTGACACAAATCTATTAAGTGCTGCAACTCGCCTTGTGAGACTTTGCACTTCCTTCTTCGTCGTTGGAGATCGTAACCCTAATAGAGCCTTGATCTTTTCAAGGTTCACTTCAATACCTTGTTGATTGACAATATACCCTAGAAATATGCCTTCTCTTACTCTGAATATGCATTTGGTCATTTGATATTTATCTAGTTGATCAAAGGTCTGGCCTAGGTCAATTAGATGATCAGCAGCTTTCTTGCTCGTCGTCAGCATATCATCAACATAAACTTCCATATTGTGATTGATTTTCTCTGCAAACACCTTGTTCATTAACCGTTGATATGTTGCACCTGCATTTTTAAGTCCAAAAGGCATAACATTATAACAATAAGTTCCCCTTGGGGTGATAAAAGAGGTACTCTCCCTGTCTTCAGGCTTCATTTTAATCTGGTTGTAACCAGAATAAGCATCCCTGAAACTTAACAGTTCATGTCCCGAGGTGGCATCCACCAATTGATAGATCCGAGGGAGAGGGAAATGATCTTTTGGGCAAGCTTTATTAAGATCAGTGAAGTCCACGCACATCCTCCACTTATTGTTCTTCTTCTTCACCATCACCACATTAGCTAACCAATCAGGATATTTGACATCCTCAATAAAACAAGCTTTTTGGAACTTCTCGACCTCTTCTTGTATAGCTTGGTTCTTTTCGAGGCTGAACACTCTTCTTCTTTGTTTTACTGGCTTGATCTCCTTGTTCACATTAAGCTCATGACATAGGAAGGCTGGGTCTATTCCTGGCGTGTCCTCATGGCTCCATGCAAAAGTTTATTTTCTACTTTTTAGAAACACTATCAGCTCTTACTTTATTGACACATCTAGTGACGCACCAATTTAAGTTGTTCGTTCTGGATGCTCGTCGTCGAGAATGATATTTTTAGTAGCCTCGATGACCTGATCCTTAACGAGCTGAGACTCATCTCTTGGGTCTAAAGTCTCAATCTTCGCATCTTCTATCTCATCTACCTGATAAGTAGTAGTCTTATTCCTGGATTCTTCACGCTCTTCTTGCTCGATAGATGAATAATAGCATTCCCGAGCTACGTTTTGGTCGCCCTTCACCACTCCTACTCCAAAGTTGGTTAGGAATTTTAAACATTGATGTACCGTAGATGGTACTTCTTCGAACTTTTTCAAACCTACCCTTCCCATGATGATATTATAAGCTGATTGGACATTTTTATCCATCACGAAAAAGCGCACTCTTTCTGTTCGACAAGCAGTCCATGTACCGATGAATATATTCAACTTGATCGTCCCAAGTGGAAAAACTCTCGCCAGTAAAACCGAGGAGGGGCCGATGATATGGCTTCAACTGGGATAGCTTTAGGTTCAAACTATCAAAACATGGGTAGAACATAATATCTGTCGAGCTGCCATTATCCACTAATACTCGTGAAATCACTACGCCCTTCATCCTCATTTTGATCACCAATGGGTCATCATGAGGATATAACACGCCTGCGAGGTCATTTTTAGAGAAATCGATGACCAGTTTATCTTTATTCACCTTCCTTGGGCGATCATCTTTAGCTAGATTTATTCGTTGAATGTATGAACAAGCTTGAGCCTCATTGAGGTAAGCTTTCCTCTCTGCAGTAAGGTCTCCACCTCCTGCATCTCCACCTGTCATAACATTGCAATCAAATGATCCAAAACGAATTGAAAATACCTCACGTTCTGGCTGTCTTGGTTTCTTGGGGAGATCGGGGTCGTCTTCTAGATCATCTTCATGATCTCTTTTCTTATCTTCTTTTGCTTAAAGAGGAGATTTAGACCTCTGCCTTCCTCATTCTCTGGTTCGACCACCGTTTTGACGATCAACATACTTGGTCAATTTTCCCCGTCTAATGAGTGCTTCAATTTCATTCTGGAGAGCTATGTAATTTTTGGTCGTGTGACCATGGTCCTTATGGAATTCGCAATATTTGGACTTATTTCTCTTGTCAGGATCTGCCTTCATTTTTTTAGGCCAGTTTAGTTCCTCGCTGTTCTTGATCTCCTTCAGAATGTGGTTTATGTCTACCTTCAAAGGAGTATAATTTCCAAATTTCTTCAATTGTTCCAATACTTGCTTTGCTTTTAATTGCTTGTTGCCACTATTGTTCTTCTGCTCCTTCTTCTCAACCTTATCGGCCTCAACTTTGGTCTCTTTAGTGTCCATGTTCTTCTTCGCAGCCATAGCTTCCTCGGTATTCATGATTTTGGCTGCCTTTGCCATCAGTTCTACCATGGTCCTGGGCGGATCTTTGGCCAAAGTGTAGTACAATTTATTAGGCAATAGTCCACTCATCAAAGTAGTAATCGCAGTTTTCTCCTCATAATCAATTACTTCCAGTTTCTCGTTATTGAAACGAGTAATGTAATCCCTGGTGCTTTCACCTGCCTTTTGTCTAACACTCAACAAGTGTGCTACTCGTTTAATAGGTTTTGCTCTAAAACAGAAATTTCCAATAAAGAGCTCGGCCAGTTGAAAGAAGGTTGAAATCTTCCTCTGAGGAAGATTGTTATACCATATTTGAGCAGATCCGGTAAGAGTTCCTGAAAATGCCCAGCATCTCATCTCATCTGGAACTGTATAGATATCAGCAGCAGCTTGGTATTGTTCTATATGAAGGACAGGGTCAATTTTCCCATCATATTTAGGCGTCACCACAGGAGCTTTGAATTTTGATGGCGTAGGAAAATCCACGATTGCTTGTACGAATGGTGTCCCTTGGACAAAAGTTCTTTGTAGAGGATTCTTGGCCTTAACCATTTCCCCTAATCTATCCTCCAACCTTTGAATTGAGCCTTTCCATGCATCATTTCCTTCCCCGATCCTAATGGTTCGAGCAACTGATCGTGTCGAATTAGCCTCTTGGGATCTTTCATAACGAGCAGCTGGTCGTGACTGGGCAGAGCCTTCCTTCAAATCAAATGGTCATTGGGAATTCCTCGATACAATCCTAGGGGGACTTATATTCCTCCTAAGACCCAGACGATCAAAAGGAGAGACCCTACACAACCTTTCAAGAGCACTTGTCCTCTCTAGAGATAGAGTGATGTTTTGTTGAGTGTCTGTAGCTCGTACCGAGGAAGTCCGTCCAGGCTGATAAGAAGGATCATTAGATCTCTCAGTATGATATGAGTCGCTAGTTCGCGAAGAGAACAAACGAATATTTCTTTGAACACTTCGTTGTCCTGATTGGGCTGGCACTCCACCTTGAATGGTTTGTATGAGTTGACGCATGGTTTCTTGCATGGCCATTTGCCCTTGGGCTAAATTGGCCATAATACCAGCCAAATCTGAAAAACTTGGGGGAGCAGAAGGATTTGGGGGAATCCCAGTGTTTCGATTACTGGATTTCGAATTATCAGCCATTGATAATGAGTTGTTTTGGTGAAAAACGCTAATTACAGTCGTTTCCCACAGACGACGCCAATCTGTTGATGTAAAAAATTAGATTTGACCTAATTATTTTAATCACAGATAAAAATGAGTAAAGAAATAATACAATAGATTTTTAAAGTGGTTCAGCCTTAAGAGAATGGCCTACATCCACTGTTTTTGTATCACTGATTATTTTTCCTGGAATTCTCGATAAATGATTTTACCAAGAGATTCAGCGTATCCTTCAAATGGGGAGATTACAATGTATTTATAGCCTTGAGGTTGTACATGTGAAGGAATAATGCATAGCTGTCCAGTAGGCGTATACATCTGTACGATTATAACTGTACATTTAATGCGCAGTTATTTTTTGATTTTCCTTGATGCGTACGCCACAAGTATTTAAGTTGCTCGGACCGACTTAGTAGCTCGGACCTCCTAAGTAGCTCGACACGCTTGAGCTGCTCGGGGCCCCTGAGCTCCTCGTGGCTTTTTAGTTGCTCTGTGATCTTGAGTTATTTGGAGTATAGTAGTTCCTCGAGGGATTGAGTAGCTCGGTATAAATATTTACAGTTGCCACCTAGGATGACACGCGTCTTCAAATAATAGGTCCATATCAGCAGAATAAATTTAGTATCAACAATAATAATAGTAATTTTCTCAAGAGGAACTCCTGAGAGTGATGGCTGTTAGTGGGGAGTGAAAGAACAAGGCACTCAGCACTTAGAGAGAGAGCAGGGAGAGAATACTAGAGAGGTTCTGGTACGATTTTGACAGAGTAACAGTGATGTTGAGTTTTTTATCTTTTATGACCTTGCCCAGACGTCCTATTTATACTTGGGCATGAGGGCTGGGTTGGCACTTTTGGCGCCAAAACTTAGAGGGTTGGTGAGGGACAAGGTCTGCAGTGTACTATTTATCCATACATGTGTGCAGCAGCCTATCCCCTCATACAGGTGCCACCTGGTGCAAACCAAATTCAAAAAGAAAATATTTCTCCTAATGGAGACAAAATATCTGATTTGGTAAATATCTTTTGAAACGGTAACTTGTGGTGCAATCTTTGTAAATATTTAGATTGGAGGCCTTATGGACCCCTCTCTTCTAAAAAAGTAATTTTTTGTAAAGAGTTTATTCCTTATGAGCAGCCAGCTATTTAGCTGCCCACTTAACTTATGACCAAGTGTGCAGTGTGTGTAGTCTTGAGTGACTTCTGGGTCTTCCTACTAGTATTCTCTTAATCCTATAGTACTAAGTGGTTGAGATTATTCAACACACCTTGTCCCTCAGCCGCCAAGCCAAAACTCCCAAGAGGTCCCAATTAGCCTACTTGAGCCCTGCTTGCACAACTAGGCAACCTGTATAACAAAATATGTGTTAGTACTTATGTTATTTTTTCATGATGAGGGGTTGCTTATGGCAGGCACCCCATCATCCTAACTTGGTTTTCTTGGAGCTGGGGGGAGGACCTTGCGGGTCCCTCATCCCATGTAAGTTTTTATTATTGAGGAACCCTGGTGGTGGGGTTCTTTCTCAAATATCATTTTTTTGCTATTGAGGAAGCCTTGGAGGTTCCTTCTCAAGTGTCATTTCCTTGTGCCACCTCTTCATCGTTGGAGCCTAGAACACCTCTGAAATGGGGGAAGGTGTCACTTGCTGCCAAGGTTGACCCTAGGCTTAGCCAGGATAACTTACAAAAGGTTAAAGATCTTCAAGACCAGGGGGAGCACAATTGGCTAGTCAAGTACGAATATCTGATGACTCCCTATTACCTCTCTGAAACTGGGAGAAGTCCTCTGATCGAGATTCGTAAGTATTATTTTTTACAAGTTTCACCTCTGAGTTTTAATACCTCTGATTTATTAACTCAGATGTTTCTTTTTGCAGAATGCCCAGATGGTATTTCTGACGACCTGTGGGAGATGTCAGCCCCAAGCTTTATTAAGCTGATGAAGAGATCAGGGCATAATGTTGCCCCTCCTCCACCCAATCAGAACGGCGGCATGTCCAAGGCCGATGTTACAAAAAAGAGGAAGATAACCATTGATTTGGAGGATCAGAGGCCGAGCAAAAATAAAAAGGGAGATCGTGCCATCCCTATCTCAACAGGTGATGCTCTGGATGCTCGTCTGGCCCAGTTGAAGATCAACGACAGTTTGATAGGCCATGGT
This sequence comes from Sambucus nigra, assembly GCA_949130495.1. NCBI lineage: Eukaryota > Viridiplantae > Streptophyta > Magnoliopsida > Dipsacales > Adoxaceae > Sambucus > Sambucus nigra. Next base: position 283,291,000 of record OX422220.1, on the reverse strand, counting down.
CTGAAGGCAATGGATGGCATTGGCTTTGTAATGACCGACGCAGACAAGCATTTCCTACGCTCCCTGGATACCCCCTTGCTGGCCGAGTTTAGCCTTCATAGGTGAATTTAGGTACCAAATTCTACTTTTTTGCTCTTCCAATTGTAACCTCGGCCTAGATGTAGGATAAAACTTGAAATTCATATATATGAATTTTCATTGCAGGGTATTATCTCCATGCACCAGTTTGTTGATTAGACTCTGAGGAAGATGCCCCTTATTGAGAAGGGAAGAGAAGCCCTGAAGGTCTAAGACTCCTTGAATGCTGAAGTTGAGCATCTGAAGGAGGAACTCAAAGAGGCTGACAAGATGATCAAGCAGAGGGATAGGGACATTATCTCCCTTAAGAAGGACCATAAAGTAGCCCTAAAGGCCAAGTATTATGTCCTTCAGTCCAAAGTTGATGTTGCGGTCAAAGCCTCACTGGAGGATGCCTCAGAGAAGATTCTTACTGACTATAAGGTCTCTGATGAGTTCATTAGTTTCGGCTTTGAATTCTTTGAAAGAGGTATTAAAGCAACTGGGAAGTGGGCAGATTCTAAGGAACATGAGTCAGGGAGCCTATTTGCCTCAGACTTTATCGGTGTAGGCTTTGGTAATCCTCACTTTTCTCAAGCTCTGCAAGAGGTTGAGGAAGAAGGCCCTGCTCCTGCAGAGACTGCACCATTGGAGTTTACTGAAACTGAAGAGGCCATTCATCAAGACGACGCTGCAGAGGTGACTAACGTCAGCCAAGAGGACACCATTCCAGCTGTAGATACTTAGGTTTTTCTATGTGAATCTTTTAATTTATAACTTCTGCTTATTTTACCTGTAATTTTTCTGAACTCTGATGGATCTTTAGCAAACTTGATTTGTAAATCTGACTACTTAAATTTAATATCATCTTCTTCAGAGGATTTTCCTTCTTTCAATGAATGCCTGGCATGTAATTTTAAAGTATGAGGTCATCATAATATGATGTTTACCTCACAATTTTCACCAAATAATGTTTATCCTCATAAATTTTCATCAAATTAATGATGTTTAAGGTCTGAGGTCATCACAGATGTTAACCCTCATAAATTATCACTAAATTATGATGTTTAAGGTCCGAGGTCATCAAATTATGATGTTTACCTCATACTTTGCCACCATATTAATGATGTTTTAAGGCCTGAGGTCACCAAAATATGATGTTTTCACCTCATAAATTTCACCAAACTAATGATGTTTTAAGGTTTGAGATCAACAAAATATGATGTTTCACCTCATACTTTGCCACCAAATTAATGATGTTTAAGGTCTGAGGTCATCAAATTTTGATGTTAACCTCAGACCTTACCACCAAATTAATGATGTTTAGGGTCTGAGGTCACCAAATTATGATGTTTCACCTCATAAATTGCCACCAAATTATGATGTTTTAAGGTCTGAGGTCATCAAAATATGATATTTTACCTCATACTTTGCCACCAAATTAATGATGTTTAAGGTCCGAGGTTATCAAATTATGATGTTAACCTCAGACCTTGCCACCAAATTAATGATGTTTACGGTCCGAGGTCACCAAATCATGATGTTTAACCTCATAAATTGCCACCAAATTATGATGTTTAAGGTCTGAGGCTACCACAGTATGATGTTAACCTAAAAAATTCACCAACTAATGATGTTTTAAGGTCTAAGGTCATCATAATATGATGTTAACCTCATAATTTCACCAATTAATGATGTTTTAATGTCTGAGGTCACCAAAATATGATGTTTACCCTCACAAATTATCACCAAATTATGATGTTTAAGGTCTGAGGTCACCAAAATATGATGTTTACCTCATACTTTGCCACCAAATTAATGATGTTTATGGTCCAAGGTCACCAAAATATGATGTTTCACCTCATAAATTACCACCAAATTATGATGTAAACCTCATAATTTCACCAAATTAATGATGTTTAAGGTCTGAGTCCACCACCGTATGATGTTAACCTCATAATTTCACCAATTAATGATGTTTTAAGGTCTGAGATCATCATAATATGATGTTAACCTCATAATTTCACCAATTAATGATGTTTTAATGTTTGAGGTCACCGAAATATGATGTTTACCCTCACAAATTATCACCAAATTATGATGTTTAAGGTATAAGGTCACCAAAGTATGATGTTTACCTCATATTTTACCACCAAATTAATGATGTTTAAGGTCTGAGGCCACCATAGTATGATGTTAACCTCATAATTTCATTAAAATATGATGTTTCACCTCATAAATTTCACCAAACTAATGATGTTTAAGCATAATGAAACAATATTGACACAGGAACTGCTCTTTTCATTAATATCCTCTTCATTAGATGATACATGTATTACAAAGAAATAACTACAACATCATGTGTAATACATCTTCAGGTGATGAGCGTTCCATGGATTGGAGAAAGGTTCCCCTTCGAGATTTTCTAGTCGGTAGGTACCGAGTACAACCTCATCGACTACTTTGTAAGGGCCATGCCAGTTTGGGTGGAGCTTATTTGTCTTTTGCAACGTCTTCTTTAGCACTAGGTCTACCACCACTATAGGTCTTGATTTCACCCTTTGATTGTAGAACTTTACTGTTCTCTACTGGTAGGCTGCCTGTCTGATCTCAGCATCTTCCCTTCTCTCCTCAACCAAATCTAGGTCGAGTCTTCTCTCTTCCCCATTTTTCTCGGGGTCATAGGTCTGAACTCTGTGAGTGGGGAGTCCTACTTCTGTAGGTATGACGACTTTTGAGCCATGGGCTAACATAAATGGGGTCTCCCCCGTTAGTGTCCTTGTCGTTCTTTTGTAGGTCCATAACACTGCATAAACCTCTTTTGTCCATCTCCCCTTGGCTTCTTCTAACCTTTTCTTAATCCCATAAAGGATTGTTCGATTCGTGACTTTGGTCTGACCGTTTGCCTGAGGTCGGCCAGGAAAAGAGAAGAACTGCTTGATCCTGATTATCTCGCAGTATTTCTCCAAGGAAGCATTCTTGAACTGCGTTTCGTTATCTAAAACGAGGGTGTTTGGGAGACCGTATATGTATATGATGTTTTTCCAGATGAACTGGAAGGCCTTTTTCTCGGTGATAGTGATCATGGGCTCAGCCTCTACCCACTTAGAGAAGTAATCAATTGCTACTATCAGAAATTGATAGTTATTCGCAGCTTTTGGCAATGGTTCCACCAAGTTAATCTCCCAAACTTCAAATGTCCAAGGTGAGCTGATTGACGTCATAGGTTGATGAGGTTGATGAGGGATATTAGAAAATCTTTGGTACTTGTCACACCTTTTCACGTAGGCAGAAGCATCTTTGGCCAAGGTCGGCCACCAGTATCCCCATATAATTATCTTCTTGGCTAAAGGTCTTCCTCCTATGTGACTGGAGCAAGAACCCTCGTGTACATTCTATAGGATGTGGGAGACCTCTGTGGGATGGACACATCTGAGGAGAGGTAGTAGGAATCCTTTTTTATACAGGACATCTCCTATTATTGAGAACTTGGCAGCTCTGTACCTAAACTTCCTCCTTTCCATCTTTGATTCTGCAGCTCTCCCTGTCTGATATATCTGATAAGGGGGTCCATCCAAGAGTCCCCTAGGTTCAAGTTGAGGTAAGTTCTACCAAACTCTTCTTCCTCAATGGTCGGTTTGAGCAGGATCTAGACTGGTACTGTCCTTTTAATGCCTGTCCTTATTGCTGAGGCTAACCTTGCTAGTGCATCTGCATGATTGTTGTCTAATCGGGGTATCCTCTTCATCTTCACTTCTGTGAAGCTTCCTAGCATCATTCTCACCTTCTTCAGATATTTGTCCATCCTCTCATCCTTGGCCTCATATACTCCCAGGATTTGGTTGACAACCAACCTTGAGTCACTGTGAACTAGGAGTTGGCCAACACTAAGAGATTTTGCCAATTAGAGGCTTGCTATCAAGGCCTCATACTCTGACTCATTGTTCGATGCTTTGATGTTGAATCTAAGTGCATATTCAATGTCGGTACCATCTGGTGCTGACGCTATCAGCCATGCTCTGCTACCACTTTCACAAGAAGACCCATTGATAAAGAGGTTTCAAATATCTTCACTTGAAGATAAGTTCCCTTCTGATAGGGTCCCTTGCTTAAAGAGATACCTGTTTTTCTCATTCTCAGTTACTCCTTTTCTGGCTCTACTGGACACAACCTTTTCGGATTTTAGAAGACGTTACTGTCTGATTCATCTGCAATCTCTGGACTATTCTCAATCTCAGCCTCTTTTTATGTAAACTTAGCAACAAATTCTGCAAGCGCCTGCCCTTTGATGGCCACCCTGGGTTGATTCACAATGTCATACTCCCCTAACTCGATGGCCCAGGTCATCAATCTACCCGACTTCTCAGGCTTGTGCAGGACCTGTCTTAGTGGGGAGTTGATGAGGATGACCATAGAGTGGCCTTGGAAATAGGGCTTCATCTTCCTGAAAGCGTGTATCAAGGCGTAGGCTAACTTCTCCATCTGAGGATAGTTCTTTTCAGATCCTTGAAGAGCCTTACTATTAAAGTACATCGGCCTCTGCACTCCTTCGGCTTCCCGTACTATGGTCGCACTTATAGCTGACTCTGAGACTTCTAAATAGACATACAACTTCTCCCATAAGATAGGCCGAGATAGGATCAAAGGAGACCCAAGGTAGGACTTTAGCTCTTTGAAAGCCTTGTCACATTCCTCATCCTATTCAAAGGCCTTTCTAAGCACTTTGAAAAAAGGAAGACACATGTATGTAGCTCTGGAGATAAACCTGTTGAGTGAAATAACTCTTTCAGTTAGCCTATGAACGTCTTTTATAATTATCGGTGTCTTCATTTCATGCAGAGCTTTTATCTTCTCGGGGTTGGCCTCTATTCCCCTTTGATTGACGATGAATCCAAGAAACTTTCCTGCTCCTACTCCTAAGACACACTTGGCAGGATTGAGTTTCATCCTGTATAAGTCTATGGTGTCAAAAGTCCTCTCCAGGTCGGCCATATGAGTGTCGACCTTCAAGCTCTTTATCAACATGTCATCCAAATATACCTTCATGGTCTTGTCGATTTGACTCTCGAACATCTTATTTATAAGACGTTGATAAATGGACCCTACATTCTTCAAGTCGAAGGGCATGACGTTATAGCAATAAGTACCCTTGTCGGTCATGAACGCTGTCTTCTCTGAGTCTTCTAGGTTCATAAAAATTTGGTTATACCCTGAGTTCGCATCCATGAAGCTTATAAGTTCATGCCCTACTGTAGCATCTACCATCTGATTAATTCGAGGCAAAGGGAAGCTGTCTTTTGGGCAAGACTAATTCAAATCAGTGAAATCTACGCACATCCTCCATTTCCCATTATCCTTTGGCACAATGACGACGTTAGATAATCACTCAGGATATATGACCTCTCTGATGAACTCGGCCTCTTCCAGCTTTCTGACCTCTTCCCTGATGACATCATACTTTTTCTTCAAGTAAACTCTTCGTCTTTGCTTAATTGGCTTGGCTTCTTCTGCCACATTGAGTTTGTGGCACATAATCTCAGGGTTAATGCCAGGCATATCGGCATGGTTCCAAGCGAAGACACTTTGCCTCTTGTTTAAAAGTTTTACCAGCTCTTCCTTGATCTCGGGTCTTAGGGCCTTGCCGATTTGGATGGTTTTTTCTGGCTCATCCTCTATGATGACGATGGATTCTACCTCTTCCGCGACCTCTCCCTTCTTTAATTTTGTTTCATCCCTTGGATCAAGTGTATCAATGTTATATGTGGTTGTTACCCTCGTATGCGCTTCTCTCTCTTCCGCCGAGTTGAAGTAACATTCTCGTGCCGAGATCTGGTCACCTTGCACTTCCCCTACCCCATAAGGGGTCAAGAATTTTAGCATTTGGTGGATCATCGATGGTACGGCCTTAAATTCTTTGAGGGCTACTCTACCTATGATGAGGTTATAGGCCGAGAAGACATTTTCATCCATTACGAAAAAATTAATCTTCCGGATCAACCTCTTAGGCCACTCGTCTCCTATTCGAGCGTCCATCTTATACATGCCCAATGAATGGACCTTTTCACCATTAAAGCCAATTAACGGATGATGATACGGAACAAGCCTAGCTCTGCTGAGGCCTAGGCTCTTGAAATATGGCCAAAACATTACGTCAGTTGAACTTCCCCCATTGACTAGGATTCTATGCACCTGACATCTATGTACCCTTGTGGTAATTACTAACGGGTCATCGTGTGGTGCTAGGTTACCTTTGAAGTCAAGTCGGGAGAACCCAACTATAAGAGTATCCATATCTACCTTCTTTCTCTTCTACTTAGCCTTTGAAGATGCCAGATTCATAACCTCTACTTTGGTCACTGATTTCGCCTCTGCCACATGAGCTTTACGGTCATCTACCTCTGAGCCTCCTCCTCCTAGTCCTCCATAAATGGTGTTCACAGGGGCTTATCGTCTTTTGGTGGGAGGTCAGGGTCATCCTCATCATCACCATCTGAGTCATCATCTCTTCTCGCTGGGGGATCATCTCGACATCTGTCGTTTCTCTTCTTTTTAGGGTCATCTCTTCCCCTCTTAGGAGCTTTATCATCGACATACTTCCTGAGCTTTACAGACTTTAACATCTTCTACATTTCATCCTTCAAGGCGAAGCACTTGTCAGTTAGATAACCGTGGTCTTGGTGGAACTCGCACCATAAATTTTTATTCCTCTTATGCGGAGGAGCCTTGAGCTTTTCTAGCCATCTCAGGGACCAATCATTTTTTTATTTCATTGAGGATGTGTTCGCAGCTCACAGTTAGAGGAGTACAGTGTGCAAACTTATCGTCTGCAGACCTCTTTTTTCCGTCTTTCTTCCTTTGGAATTTCTCGCTACTGCTTCCATTCTCATCCTCATACTTTGCAGCCATAGCCTGTTCAGCGTTCATGACCCTTCCTGCAGTTGCTAACAGCTCTACCATGGACTTGGGATGATCTTCATCAAGATTCCACAATAACTTACCCTTTTGGAGTCCTCCAATAAGGGTTGTCATAGCTATATTCTCTTTATAATTCTCAACCTCTAATTTTTCTTTGTTGGATCTAGCAATGTAGTCTCTTAGGCTCTCGTTCTTGCCTTGCTTGACGTACCACAGATGAGTGGTCTTCTTCTGAGGTCTTACCACAAAATAGAAATTATGAATGAATCGTTTAGCCAAGCTCTTAAAGTTCTCAATAGAGTTCTTCGGAAGAGAGGTAAACCAAATGTGTGCAGCTCCCGTCAAAGTCCCAGAGACGGCCCAACACGTCATCTTATTTGGGATTGAATAAATGACTGCTGCAGACTGGTATATTTCAATATGATGCATAGGGTTGGTACTACCATCATACTTGGGAAACACCGTAGGTGGTTTAAACTTGGCAGGTGTTGGGAAGTTCACTATCCTTGCTACGAAAGGGGAAACCTCTGAGTACCCTCTTTACAGTGGGTCTCAGCTTTTGATGAGGTTCCCTATATTCTCTTCCAGACATTGGATGGAGTCATTCCATCATTTTGCAACGTCGACCTGGATGAGGTTGTCCTCAGCCACCTCCAAGGGGTGGACCGAGGGTTCCCCAACTGCAGCACGTCGGATGTTGACCTCCTCTTGATCCCTATCTTGGCCATGTGGGGGTCGGCCATGATGAGGCCGATATTTCCCATCGTCCCTTTATGATCCTGCTACATTTTTAGACCTGGATAAACAATGTCTTAGGTTATTGACTGGGCCGAGCCTTTCAAAGGCCGAACCTCTGCTTAAACGATCAAAAGATGACCCTCTTTGTTAGGCACCACCATCTCTTCTGCTCCCACAACCTCTGCTATGTTGGATAGGACGTACCGTGTTATTCAAAACTTCATACGGCTCCCAGCAGTCCTCTAGAGCATCTTCTGCCTCTATATCATCATACCTATCCTCAGGGCAACGGTTTTCTTGCCTCCCCAGATGTAAACGTCTCCCTCCTCCGCTGAGAGGTGGGTTAGTTTTTTCGCGATGCCTGGGGTGGTCCCCTGGCTTCAGGATGGGGTTGAACATCTGTCGGAGTAATCATCTCCGGTGAGACCCCTGGTGGCCTCATCATATTTTGATTGAGTTGTGCAAATTGTTCCTTCATTGCTTGTTGAGTTGCGGCCAATGACTTCAAGGCTTCTGCCACCTCAGCCATTTTGAACTGGGGTAGTGCCTGGCTGGAACTAGGTCCTCCAGCACCAGATGGTGGAGGAGGTGGTGGTAACTCCAGTGCCATATTAAAACCAAAGATCTTGTGTAAAAGATAAGTTTAATACCTTAAAGGACCTTTTTCAATGGTGAAATAGCTCCACACAAGGGGTGAGGCCTGGTTCACCACCAGAGTCTCCGGTGAGGTTAACCAAAAAAAGAGGAAGAGATGGATTCTCGTTCCCACAGACGGCGCCCAAAATGATGATGCTGAAAACAACAACACCAGGTAAGGAATTGACAAGCTCAAGCAAGTGATAGCAATGGCAGTACAGTAAAATAGAAGTGTATATGTAGAAGGAGGTGAAGATAAGAGTATGAACACCAATATGTAAGTGGTTCAGCTAATTAGGCCTACGTCCACTCTGTAAGTGAGTGAGTAATGTCACTGAAATAATTTACTAATGGTCGTGGATACAATCTCTCAAGCTTTCTCTCTCTATTGTGTAAATTGACCGAGTTTTAGCTAGGGTTGTAATTCTCCATCCTTTACAATATTGAGGATGACCTTAATATATAATGCTTGGGGGGTGTAATGCACCCCCAAGCATGCAATGTGCATGTGCATGGAGATCCAACCAGTGCAAGGATGAAACCTGGTTGATCTCAACTAAGTAATGATGACCTCAATATTCCCTCACGTTGAGGGAATGATTCAGTTATAATAAATTCGTCCACGTGCCCCAAGCCACACATGTGTGCGTAGATGATCGGATGTCTTTGCTTGGTAGCAACCTTTGCCTGGATGAGTAAGAGGTTGGTGAAGTACGACCCTTGCCTTAGCTAAGGATTACATGATGACCTTGGCTGGGATGCCAGCCGAGGTTAGATATCGATAACGTCGACCAGGGCCGATGTTGCCTTGACACTTGATGCTGAGCCTGCGACGCTTTGCTGATCTTAGGTGAAACTTATAACGTCGGCCGTGACCGACCTGATGGATGGTTGTCCGCGTGAGTCATGCGGACCTCGGCTAGTACATAATCGTGGTGATACTTGCAATATCGACTGTGGCCGACCTGATGGATGGCTATCCGCATGAGTCATGTAGACCTCGGTTGGTGCCCAATCGTGGTGATACTTGCAACGTCAGTTGTGGCCAACCTGACGAAGGCCGACATCGCTGATGGTTAGTCCTTAGATCTTGTTACCTCGATCGTCATACAAGCCGAGGTTAATATCTCTGAGCTGGAAGGTGCACTTTGGTCATATCAACTTATCCAAAAACCATTCCCAATTTTCTTCTGTTTTAGAATCAACAATAGCAAATGCCGATGGAAACATTCGTAAATTAAAAAATTACAAAATTTATATTAAACAACATAAACTGAAACAGATAAATTTACTATGAACAAAACAAAATAGTGTATACCCCTATTTTCGTTATTTCCTATAGCCACAAGAAGAATTCCTTTATATCAAGATTTTAAAAATGTGCCATCAAGAAATAATAAAGGACGATAAAACTTAAATCCTTCAATGCATGCGTGGAACGAAACAAATAACTTTTTAAACCATCCAGAACCATCATCATAATCAATGTCAATTATGCTACCCGGATTAGATGTCAAAAACGATTCCCAATAACATCGAAACCTATCAAATGACAAAGATTGATCCCCATATATTTGTTGCTTTGCTCTCTCAATAGACCACCATACAAGATGATAATTGATAATTAATCCATAGTTGTTTTGTGTAATACCCCATATTCTTAATGATTTTTAAAATAAGGATTAATTAAATTACAATGAGAAATTAATCCGTTTTGAAATAAATATTAATTAGCGAGATATGGGTTAATATTTATTTATGTTGTATATTACTTAGTGAATGAGTAATAATAATAATAAGATACTATAAATGTCGTGAGTGCGAAATACGGCAGTTACAGTAATTTAGTCGGGACGCGCGTATTAGTCGTGTCGGGACTTAAATTATGGAATAGAAAAGTAAATTGGAAATAAGTCATCCAAATGGTCATTTTGAGTGTGCCAAAGTGTTTGAAAGGGTCGAGATAGTCAGAAAACTCTATTCGGTTGCTTAGTTTGGGTTTCGGGACCGTTTTAGACCAAGTCGACGCCCTAGGAGGGTGTTTTGATCATTTTTACTTATGGAGAAAAAGGACCTACGAAATTCTGAGGTTTATATCATCATATACAGTGAGTGAATTAGGGTTACCAAACAAAAAAATAGAAAGAGGCCATAGAACGGAGAAGGAGAGGTACCCAAGGTGTTCCAAGGCAAAGAACCACCATTTTTGCACCGCTGTCACCACCACCGCGTAGATCGGGGGAGGAGGATCGAAACCATACCATCATCTACAACGGGTCAGACCTACTGTTAAAGTCAAATATTTATCTTTCTTAACTTAGAAAATATATAATATCCATGTTAGAAGTAGGTGATTTATTCATGAGTATCACATGTTTTGGCTTAATTTGGAGAAGGTAAAACATGACCTTGGATAGGTATTGCGTGTAAACTGAAATATTATATGTGTAGAAATCGAAATCAGATTATAAGGAAGTAAGAAAATGAAATAAATTTGGACTCGGGGGTATATAAACATGGATGAACATGAAACTAGGGTTTTATTGATAATCGTGGATAAATCAGTTCTAAGGTTGAATCTTTGATGTTTTAATGATAATTTTACGTTAGAAATCACCCATAAGTGTATATTAAATGGTTGGGAATTTGGGTTAACTGCGTATGGAAGAAGATGAGACCTGTAGCATTTTGAATCGATTCGTTTCAAGGGCGAATCGATTCGGCTAGCGAATTGATTCAGACAAAAGGGCTAATCGATTTGGTTCCCCAGATTTTAAAAGTTCTTCCCTTTTTTATTTAGACCTTATGGGAAATGGACGAATTAACTTTCTAGTTGATTTTTACATTATAATTGGTAATATACTAAACATCAGTAGACAAATGTTAGATGTTGAGACTTAATACTATGAGATGAATATAGGGTCGAGGCTAAGTGTACTTGGTTAAAAAATGGAATTAAAATTCGGGAGAAATACGATGATGTCAAGGTTATCTTAGGGAACCTACGACTTAGACCAGTAGGAAAGAGTGGGTTACCTACTGAATTAACTTAAGGGACACTTAGGAATCGTATTGAGTAATAGGGAACACTCGGGTTATTATGAGAAGAAATATTATGCTAAATAAGTATTACGTAGGGAATTCGAGGGTTATACACTATGTATGGAATATTGTGTTATAGGTTGTAAGTATACATATCTTAACGAAATAAATGTACATGTGGCATGAACACCAATTAGTTACTTACGTGTATGACATACCTACGCTTCTATCTATCACGGGAGATCTTAGAAAGGGGACAGTCTCATCGTGATGATCCCATTGGGGGGATTTTAGATTAGTGCCTTTGAACATAGAACCTAGGTACGGGCTATCTATAAAAACAGTAGTGTTGACGGTCATATGGGTACGTAGGTATGTGCTTATCCCATAGGCTTGCAACTATGTTCGCCTCCAATTGTGTGTGAATTATATTTATATGGTTCGAGAGTGATTTTGAACCGATAGTCATTTATTTACTACGTGATGTACTGGGAGTTGATAGCAGAGTATGCATGCACCGTAGCTCAGCCTATGGGTGCCATATTGTGTGTATATATATATTGTAAGGGAAATAAATATGTATATATATGTGAAGTATTCTACTGTGTGACTTGTAAATGAGAAAGATAATAATATCCCGATTAATTTAAGTGGGTGGAAACTTAAATAAAAAATAAGAACCCCATAATTGGCTAATCGATACTGAAAATTTCGGTAAAGTATTATATGGGTAAAAAAAAGTGGGCGTAGCGGGTTAGTTCATGTAATAAGGAACTTGGATCGACTAGTTAGGTAGGGTAGCATAACTAGGGCGGATTAAAAATCTACGTTAGGAGTGCACAATAGTTGAGAGGTGAGAATCTCAAGTGAGAGTACGAGTATCTAACATGTATACAATATCTAGTATTTATGCACTTTAAATACTTGTTGAACTTTTAAACTGTTTTCACTTGGGCTCTGACCCATTTCTTCCACATCTATTTCTTTTGTAAAAATATTTTAGGTGCCCAGCTATAGGGACGCTAGGCCTAGGAGTTCCTATCCTTTAACGTGATGCAGTTGTTGTGGATATTGCAGGACCTTACTATTAAACGCCTCCGCATTTAACATTTTTTCCTCATGAGTTACTTATTCCAGTTGGGCATATTGCCCATCATTATTCAAATGTTATTCAAAGATAATGGATTTATATTGTTATTCCTTTTTAGTGATGGGATTTAGTTTCATGTCGGATTATTGTATTTGAGATTTAGGCTGGAAGTACTTACTCTAGTCATATTTATTTTATTTTGTCTCTCTCTATTCCTTATGAGATTGATTATTTAATGGTGCATGTTTAATTAATTATTTATTTGGGTTTATGTTAAACAAGAAGATAAAATTTGACAGCAAATTTTCAAATACTAGGTGGTTAGTAAATATTAAAAAGTTTTCGACAGTGATGCTAAGAATGGACCAACTGGATATTCTGTTTAAATTTAGTGAAGGATTAATCACCCGGTATTTAATTAGGCGAGGTATCACATTTTTCACATGGTATAGGATATCCATGGGGCGCGTAAGAGTTTGTTATTTAATCTCCTCAACAATAAGAGATGCTACAAGTAGCGAAATTCCTTGGGTGTTTCGTTGTCTTGTATGCAGAGCCACACGTATGTACATTTACAAGATCCCTTGCATAAAAAACTGAAGTTCCCTTATCTACACGACCATGAACATACCACGCACTTCCAGTACTTCCCTTGTAAAAACATCCAGCAGTTATCCTAACATTGTCATTCTTTACGTAACGAAACTTAAACCCAATCTCAATTGAAAACATACGCAGACTGCTTCGAAATTCACTAACACCTCCTTCAAATCTTTTACCAACATGACACAAACCTTTCGACCAACCAGCAAACATCAAAGACTTCTCTCCATATTTGGAAAAATAATGGATCCAACTCACTTCATATTCGGTCTCATTATCAACATACTACTGAACAACACAACCACTTCCACTCGACAATTGATAATGCCCTTCAACCATTGTCTTACTTGACACATAAACACCAATACTTCGAACTGAAGGAGACACACAATAAAATATCAAATTCTCCAAATTCGACTCACCATCCAATGAAAAAAATGAACGCCCTGGCAGATTATAACACAAACCAACAATGTCAGCAGATAACTCCTTCCATTTTGTGCATATATGATCAATCAAATCATCAAATCGTGTATTCTTCCCACACTTCATCAAACAACTTTTCTCTCCAAATTTTAATATCAACAACATTCAAAAATCCATAACACCTACAAAATAATAAAAAGAGTATATAATCACATATGAACTATAAAATGAATCTGATTTAATTTACATTTAATAATTTCGGCATGCAAACTGAAAAAAGTGTTAATAAAAAGCTCCTCCTATGTGGACTTGCAAACAGATAAATTTATCTATGTTATCTGATAATGGTTTCATATGGAATATAGATTAAATCAGATAAATTCATTACATTAGATAAATCTTTTTAACAAAAAAATGAACATATGAAACAAGAGATATTTATACCAACCATTAATGCAAGAAGCTCAAATTTATCTGTCACCTACAAATTTAATCACAAAATGATATAGAAATTTACTAAAAAGTTTCAATATAAAATTTATAAAAATAATAGAACAAAAAAATCAAGACAATTGCATCATACATGTATCTAATTAGAACTTGCAAAGCTAAAAATATGAAATTACGACTTGCAAACAAATATATCAAATCAACTATACAACTGCAAAAACAAATGAAAAACATAGTTGTTTAAAACAAAAAAAAAATCACATTACGTCTTATTAACCTAAATATACAATCAAAATTAAAAAAAACATAAAATTGACATATATTTATATAACCTTGACTCAATTATTACAAACAGATTCACGATATGCCTTCAATTTCAAAAAAATAACTTTCAATTGCTTCACTTACTAAAAACAGACAGAAAATGTGGATTCAAATTAAAAAAAAATAGATTTTAATAAACTTCAATTATTTCGATTTCAAATATAACATATTGATCATAAAAACACTCTATACCTTGAATCAATTTTCACAAATCGCCAACGCATATAGCTTCAATTTGAAAAAAAAGGCTGTCAACTGCTTTAATAATCAATGATTTCAAAGAAAAGATATTAATCACAATTGAACTACCAAAATGGCTCTGAATCGACGCTTGAAGGGGGCAAAACTGCAAATAAAATTCAAATCCTACCCATTGTACCGGAAAAAAGGACTTGCTGCAACAAATAAGAAAAATACACGAGTTAGGGTTAAACTTAGGAACGTGATGGAGTTTTAGTAACTCACGTGACTAAATTAGGACCACCTCTTAATTAATACCTTTAAAAAATACATGGGAGAAGAGCCTAAAAAACATTGAACATGGGATTAAACCTAAAAAATCTCAAAAACAAAAAGAGGATCGAATCGTGAATACCCGTAGTCACTGACATCGTAATTTTAACATCCCACTATCACTGATAGCATATTTATGTCAGTCAATGAAATTGTCAATGACAGCATTATAACACTAGGAGCATTATTGTGTAACTTCATTGTCACCAAAGGCAAGCTTACGTAATATCACTAGTGGTGACAACTATTCCATTTTTTCACCACCAATAATGATAATTAAGAACCCATTAACAGAGTGGGAAAGTACTTTGCCCTTATCAGCATGGGCAGAGCCACATGGGGTTAGTGGGGTCTTGAGCTCCCACAAATTTTTTTAAAAAAAATTACATATATTCCCCCAAAAAATATAGGGATAAAATAAAGTTTTTAAAAAGTTTAAGATTGGGTTTGGTAAATATTTAAAATTCTTGTATTCTTTTTCTTCCCGCACAACTCTTTGACAAGTAAAGGAAATGACTTTTCCTCTTATTCTATATTTAATTTATAATTTTAGATTTTGATTTGAATTTTTATGATGTCAATCATATAGATTTTATTTAAGTATTAAATTATATTTTACTCCTCTAATTTTAGATAAAATGGTTATTATTTGTTCTTGTTTAGTATTATTGTTGGTTGGTTTAAATTCTAGATTTAGTTTTAGGATTGAATTGTGATTGACTTTCGGAATATTGTAGATGTAAATTTGGGGCTGAATATTAGTTTAGACTTAGGAAAAATTATTTATCTTTTCATTATATTAAATAAATATTTTAGTAAATATTTGGTAAATACTCAAAAAAAACCTTTAAAAAATTCAACTCGGGGGCTCCCTCCCCCGAACTCCGAAAAATTACCATTGAATTAGCCCCTTACTCTCGAGAAATCCTGGCTACGTCCCTGCTTTTCAGCAATGTTTTTCCCAATAATAACAAGAGGGGAGGATCTTCATGCTTTTTTGTATTCTTATGGGGGGGCTCCACGTCCTTGGTCGGGGAATCTCCAATAGCCAAGGGGTTAGCAGGACCCCCAACTTTATCTTTCCCACTTGCAGGTCTAGCAACATCTTCTCCCATACTCGTTGGGCGGGCACGAGGAGACCTTGGGCCCATATTGCTAACAATCAAGTTCATAAATTTTCTCTTGGAGCCATTTCACCTTGAAAGAGTTTGCTGGTGAGAATGGATGAGACGTCTAGCAACTTAAAGGAGGAGGATGTTTCCTCCTCGTCTGAATATTTATAAGTGGAAGCCTCTAGATCATTCAAATCATTCGGGATTGTCTAAGTTCGATCTATTGGCTTTGCTATGAAAGAAGTGGTCGAACTCTTGTAGCCAAGAAGAAAAGTAGCTAAATAGGGATGATCATCGACTCCAATCATTTATTATATTGACCGAACTTTTTAAAGATCAACAAATTAATGTCTTTCTCGCGAGGAAGTTTCCTCTTGATGTTTTCAATCAAGAAACTAAAAAATTACAATCACAACCAATCAAACAAAAAGGAAAATACAAAACAGGAACATATTGGTGACCTAACCAATCCCTTTTCCTTCCTGAGGACACACTGGCCCTTCATAGTTTTTAGCCTTAGGAAACGGGGTGTATTTCCCGTACTTCACAATCATACCCAAACCCACAATTCCTTATTTGAATCATGCAGGTTCACTACTAGGTCTCAGTTGGCTTCCTTCATTTTTAAGTAATAAATATTTTCATGGGTCGACTCCCACTGATAATAGTATATGATCTCAGTGATACCCAGATTGATCTCATACAACTTATTAATGCAGTGAACACTATTAACGACCCTCCAAGTATCTAGAGTGGCATGGGTTGGGACCACGTCGAAGTGTTGACAAAATTCAAGAAAAAGATGATTTGGTAAAAAAGTTACCCACACTCATCCACGAAAATAGGAGGAAACCAATGGCCCTCATCAAGTTTGCAAAGTTCATATAGGACTTCAACGAGTTATATTTTGACCCACTATAGGATATAGTCAAGTTTGAACTTGTCTATGGTATTTTCATTAATTACGTACACCATTATTGAAGAATGATGGAAACTCATAGAAAGAACTTAAGAAAGGAGATTTGGAAATGAAAAAAAAAGAGATAAAGTTAAAGTGCTTACGAAGAAATGGAGGAAATGAAAGTCTTCTTCAAGTGCTCCAGTTTTGAATAGAAAGGGAAAGAGGGGGAACGACTATTTTGTGGTGAGAAATGACTTCATGGTTCCCCAAAATGATTATTACACGTACTGAATACGAAATAGCGTGTGACTGTTATAAAAACGATGTCTAAGTAAAGACGTTAGAATTACAAGCATGCCCCCGAGGCACCCAATAGATAAAGAATTTTTAGTACTCGGGGTATTAATAAAATTACCCTCCCATCAATGCACAAAACCTTCAGACAATTATCAAACTCTGACCAAAGGAGGAATCTGTGACACCCCGACTAATTAAATACCGGGTAGCTACTCCTTTATTAAATCAATACAAAATGCCAAGTTGGTTCAGTTAATAGCATCACTGTCGAAAACATTTTAATAATTACTAACCACCTAGTATTTAAAAAGTAAGTTGCCAAATTTTAATTTAAGTTTGATTAACATGCGATAGAAGAATAATGGAAGAACAACATAATCCATTCACCATAACGAAGTAATGAAATAATCAACCAATAATAATAAGTCCGGAGGAAAACTCCTCACAACAATCCCACAACTGAAAATAAAATGACAAGTCTGAATCCTGAATTAATTACATGCCCGAAGTCTGAATAACTGAAATAATGCAAAGTCTCTAAAAGAAATGGGCGACATGCCCTACAACTGAAAAGTGCTGAATATAGAGTCAAGATGGATGAAGCGTCTACAAGCAAAGTCCTGTAACTTCCACAAACAGCTACAGCTCGTCACCTGAATGAGGATCCTAAGCATGGTGTCCTTGTGGCTGGGCACCTAAAATGGTTTTTACAAAAATAGGTTTGAAAGCAAATGGGTCAGACCCCGAAAGTGGAAATCATTTTAAAAACAGCAAGTGTTTTAATAACATTTAAAACATTAAATGCAAAATACATGTTAGGACGTGCACTCACATGAAATTCTCACCTCTCGACTACATGTGCACTCCTAACGTACCGTACCCATCCAAATGACATACATATCTAACCAAACCGTAATAAGTTCTACCCCTTACTACTCGATTCCCATAAAACATTCTAGCGTTCTCAATAAATAGAGGCTTTACTTAAGCTCAGATTCTCAATTTGTAATACAATTCACTACCGGTTAACTCGTTATGTTTTCTCAAAACGTTTCCATAATTATACACACAATATTAACATGAAAGTTCCCATTAATTAAATGTATATTATTCACGTCATAAATATACAATACAAGCACCCCGAGAACTAGCTGCGGTGAACACATACTCTGCTATCCATCCCAGTACATCACGTACATAAGGATCACGTATTCCGAATCTCTCAGGAATCGTTCTCAAATAACAACATCACAAATAATGGAGGCGAACACAGTCACATCACATGGGTCACGCACATACCTGCGCTCCCACGATCAGCAGACTTATTAACATCCCAATAATTCCTTCTCTGACCTATGTTCATCGAGGTAACCAGTCTAAATCCGGGCAACACAAGGATTAGAGGGCCCTAAGCGAACGCAAACCTCCCGTGATAGCAAGTATGGTAGGTATGTCATACACATAAAATCAATACATATACTAAGTATTCACACATCTTAGTAATCACCATAATATATTGGTGGTACACTTCTCATTCTCGTACTGACATATAATACTACACAATTTATATGTTCCCGGTTAATATAAAAAATTAGGCCGTCAATAGTTTTCGCATCGTAATAGACACTCACGTCCTACTTCACATTTTCCTTTAGGTTCAAACTACACTTCTAGGTTTGACTCCTCATTATATCCCAAACATCCCAAATGTATCAATTAATCATCAAGGGAAAGTTATCTCTACATATACACAAGGTTACGGGACACTCGGGATCAAAACAAGCTAAAAAGCCTAAACTGTCAACTCGTTAGAAGTCTCGTTCGAACGAGAGTTCGTTCGAACGAACTGGGCCTTCTAACGAGATCTCGTTCGAACAAAAGTTTTCGAACGAACATTCCTCTCGTTAGAACCCAAACTGTCAACTCGTTAGAAGCTCGTTCGAACGAGCTCGTTCGAACGACCTGGGCAAGTCTTCTAACGAGTGGCCAGATTCGAGCCCAGAAATTCCTTAACTCGTTTTTCCAATTTCTCTTCACCTCTAATCTCACCTAAATGTCATTCCAACAATGTTTCAAGGTATCTAATCCTTCCTAAACATGTTTCAACCGTATTACAACATTTATATGGGTTTAAATCACCCTAAACTACATCAAATTTTCAAATCTCCAACATTTATCCCAAATCACATGAACCCTAAAACTTACAAATCATCAATGGGTCTAGTTAAATTCGTTTTTTGTTTCATCCAAATTATAATATCATCAGAATAATCATTTAAGTACCAATCTACATGCGATTCCTCATCAAAAATACAATTTCTACTTCCAATTAAAATGGGTTTTTCATTAACTCCAAAGAACAATACAATTTATTTCAATTTCCTACGCATGGAAGAAGCATTCTCTATAAAAAACGGAATTTAAACCACTTGCCTTATTTGAATCTCTGATTTTGATGACGGATTGATGGTGTATTCTCTTTCTCTCTCTGCAGAATTCCTCTATCTCTCTCAACAAGCTTTTCTTCTCCAAAGTCAATGGTGGCTAGGGTTTGTGCTTTACGAACTCTTTGGAACAATATCAATAACCTCCGTAGTCTATTTGGTTATTAGTGGGCTTAGTGGGTTATTGCCAAATCAGATATTAATTCCCAATTTTCGTAGGTTTTAATTCCCAAAAATCCAGAATTACCAAACTACCCTTATACGTTGCCGGTATGGCCTAAAAATGCCCCGGGACCCAAACTAAACCCCCGGCTAGTGTTTTCTGACTATTTCAACCCTTCCGGACGCGTTGGCGTACTCAAAATGACCATACGGTTAATAGAAATAAAATTCACTTTTTAATTAAAATAAATATATTCCGGACGCGACTGTCACACGCGTCTCAACAAAATTTCCAAATTGCCGTATTTCAATTTCACGACAAATTTCATAATTCAATATTCATATATAATCATATATGAACATTATAATCAAATACCAACTCGCATCTCGCTAGTATTTTAATCCGGATTAATTTCCAATTAATACACATATAATTTAATTAATCCCATACATAAATATCACAAAAATACGGGGTATTACATAATCCTGCCATCCCTGAAGAGAAAGAAGACTTGTCCAAACATCAATAGTCGACTTAGGCACAAAGTCAAATGACCTCAGTGAGCCCTTGGGATTTGGGTGGAAATTGTGGGATCAAGTGTAATACCCCGCCCTAATATTTTAATTATTTTTTCGCATAAATTGAACTAAAATGAGAACCTTAGGATTTGGATAATTATAACTGGGATTATATTATGATTTGACTCTTTTTGGATACTTGATGATAATTATGTAAATTGTGGGTTAAATTTGGAGGAAATTATGGAAATATAATAAGGATCGTTCGAACGAGAGTCAAGGATCATTTGAAGCAATGGATTAAACGAGCTTCGAATGACATCGATCTGCATAACTTATAAGGGTCGTTCGAAGGTCTTTAGAAGCGAGGGATCGAATAAGACTCACCTCTCATTCGAACGAGAGGGCAATCTCGTTCAAATGAGGTCAATCAAAATTTTGAAGCCAGACTGCTCCTGTGCGCTGTCTAGTTCTTGGCCGTTGAATTGATGAGCTATCGAGCTCTAGTGAATTCAGATTGGGTAAAAATGGGATTTTGGTGTTTAATGGGTTATAAGGCCTGTTTGGAATTCATTTGTTTATTTGAATAGAGAGAGAGAGGGGGGGTGACACCCCAACCATTTTAACCACGGGTGATTACTCATTTATTAAAATAAACACGAATCTCATTTGGTTCATTCTTAGCATCACTGTCAAAAACTTTTTAAATTACTAACCACCTATGTTAAATTACGCCGATATCAAATTTTATCTTTCATTAATATAACAACATGCATAAAATAAATACATTTACCAAACCATCCACATAATATAATAGTCTGAATCAGTCACACTACAGATAGACGAATAAATAGTACCGAATAAACCATCGGTTCCCAAAATTAATCCAAATAAGAGTCTAAAGCAAATAAAACTGAATCTGAATAAAGTCTGATAAATAAACTGAAGTGCTTACTTAAGTAATTTTACTCGCGTATTATCATTTGAGTCGTTATTTAAGTTTCTCTACTTAAATTACTTTTAGATATAAAAGATCTATTAATTCTATCATCACACACAAGTAGATTTATCACAATTCTATATATTTAATACACATATAATATATATTACTATATCATCCCCTATAATGGACAACGCGATGATTGCATGCTCTGCTATCATGTTCAAGTACCTCTCTTACCAAATCATGGACTATCGGTTCAAAATGTCTTCTCGAACCCTCAAATAAACAACACACAATGGAGGCGAACATAGTTTTAATCCTTTGGGATAAGCACATACCTAAGTACCCAAATGACACACCGGTCCTACTAATACATAACACATAGTGAGACACCCAAAGCTATATGTTCTGGGGCACACATCCAAACCTCACTAGAATTGTCAAGGTGGGATCGCCCTTTGCCCTCTACACGGAACCTCCCGTGATAGTAGGCAGCGTAGGTATGTTCACACACATAATCAAATCACAACTGTAGGTATTCACACCACCTATATATGCATATTATTTAGTAGTTATATACACAACCTAATCATATAAGTTTTTACGTAGTATATATCTCTCTCACATACTCAACGTACTATCAATTACGATTATAACCTCTTATTGTATATTTCCTAGTATTTCTCACTACCCGAAGGGTCCTAGTTACCCCTTAATAAATATCAGTAGCAAATACACTCATACCCTACTGGTCGGAATCATAGGTTCACTTATCTCTCCGCGACCCGTTCAAAATCTTATGAATTTATTAACTATAAACATATGCTCGATAATTCCTAGCCTTAATTCCTCTCAATTAGGTAAACCTCAATCCCACCATAGGCCTATTGTAATTCACTATATCCCCCTTTATAGTTTAAGAATACCCCAAAAGTCTCACCATAATTCATTTATGAATTTAGGTCATAAATTAAATAATTTGGCCAAATCTAGACAGGCGAATCGATTCGGTCTAGAACTCGAATTGATTCGCTCCTGGAAGTTCATTTCTTCGTTTAACTATTACGTTTTTCCACCATTTTTAACCCATAAATCTTCATACAACATACCAAACTCCAACAAAATTTATCCCAACATCATTTAAGCATATATAGGAAATTTTTAACGTAACTAACACATTAAATCCAAACAAATCCTACTCAAAAATGGATTAAACCCAGATTTCTACCCAAAACCCTAGTGCATGTGTTCTCCATGCTTAATCATTCATATTTCTAGACTTCTCTTATATTCATACTCTTACATATTCTAATTTCGTACTACCATCATACATGGATTCATTCTACATGTAATCTTATCTGAAATCATGAGTTTTATTCATTTAATCCCAAGAACATCATCAATTATCATCAAATTAAAAACCCTACACTACATGGGTATTTTAACTCATTAAAAACATGCAAAATAAGCACTCCGATTGCACTTTGGTGGTAAAGATGATGCAAGAAAGGTGTTGGATCTTCCAAGAAACCTCTATTCTTCCTCTCTAATGGCATCTCCTCTCTCCTCTTTTTATTTCTTAGGGTTAGAGTATGTTTTGCAGCTACCCCTACTAGTTATAATGTTTATAATCTCAATTCTCGAAATTAGGCTAATGGGCCAAGCTTAAATGGCCTGAACACCCCCGTGTGGACTCGATTATGACTAAAAAGGTCTCGGGACCCAAATACTACCCCAGGGTACACTATTCTGACTATTTTGACCCTTTGGGAACCAATCGTGATCTTGAAATCACCATCCGAGTCACTCTAAAATAATTTTCTATCTCGACCTCATATAGTCTAAACCCGACACCCAGTTGAGATTTACTATTCACTTAGTATTTACTATCACATCACGATCATTCATTGTGATGTAAAAATAATTATTTATTGTTCACTTAGTATTTATATTCGATAAACATTGATAATTTTCTCTCTCGATTAATATTTTAACCAACACGTAATATTTAATTCAATTAAATTACGACACACGTGTAATTTAAAAATATCGAATTAAATAAATTCTAAATACTCAAAAATACGGGGTGTTACATGAGGGTGGAATGGATCTTTCACCATTGTTGAGATTATCTCCACTACAAATCACCACTCCACCACCATATATATATATATATATATATATATTTATATATATATCTTAAACCATCATATTCTTCTAGTATTCACTATATCCAAGCTTTAGATACCCATTTCCTCCATTGTTTGACATAGCTACGAATTTGTACTGTTGTTGTTGGGGGTTTTGGGAGAAGATGAAGATGGAGCTTTTATGGAGTTTGAAGAGGGTTTTTGAATGGGTTTCACTTGGAAGATAAATGAAGCATGATTTCGAGTGGGTCAACCTCCTTGAGGCCACCTTAGGAGGTGGAAGATTTCTATTTTCTTACATCTTTTATGCCTTCCATTGTTGGAGCTTCATTGAGGTGGGAAAATCTATTCTTAATTTAAGACTATATTTTTGTTCATTAGTAGTCTTGTTGTTAGAATGTTAAGAGTAGAATGATTATGAACCTAATGATGGGTTTTATAGTAAAATTTATAATAAACATTTTTATGAAATAAAAATGTTCAAAAAATGTCATTTTGTTGAGAATAAATGAAGAATACACATTTCAAAGTTTCTTGAAATAAAGATTGGGATATTTATGAAAATGGTACATTTTCTAGAAGTTTGATGTTAAAACATTTTGTGAAATAAAATGTTGAGAAATGATGTTGATTTTGTTAAAATATTTGGTGAAATTATATTCCAAAGTTTCTTGCAAAAATGAAGATTTTATGAAAAATGGACATTTGTTGAGTTTGATGAAATAAAATGTCTTTTATGCCTTGAAAGTATATTTTTGCAAGTATTATGAATTTTTAAGATGAAATGTATGTTTAACCCATTAAGAGAATTTTAGGATTTAAAATCCATCTCCTCATGCTTATAAACTTGTAATATTTTGGCAATGAATATATAAACAAGTTTAAAGAAGGTTTGTTGGGTTTAAATATGAAATAAGAAAAGTAGAAATTCTAGTCTTCAAAGTGTGTGAAAAATGGATTATAGGTGATAAGTGTAAGGTTCATGTGTTGATGAAGAAAATGGCGTTTTTTTCTTATAAAGTAGTCTTATATGTTCAGTGATTCTAGCAAATAAAAGTATTGAAATATAGATATTTTCAATTGAGATTAGGGGTGTTCAAAAAACTAAATGGACCGGCGGACTGAACCGGACCGGCCTAATTTTACCTTTTTTTTTTATAATCAGTCTGGTCCAGGTTTTTTTTCCAGACCGGTCTAATCGGTCCGATCCTCGGTATCCCTTATTAAATACCCGGTCTGGACTGACTCAGACCGGTTACCATTAATATATATGTATTCAATTATATTTTTACATATATATTAATAACACACGCACACTCAACTTGGGGCTGGCGGTACACTCGTCTTTTAAAAAAAAGGAACTGAACCCTAGATGATAACATAACAACACAACACGGCAACACACATACACCTGTTCCCTCTCTCACAAAGCCGTCTACTCTGCTCTCTCAAGTTCTCTCTCACACCTCTCAAGATCCCTCACAGAGTCACAGTTGCGCCGCTGCTCTCATTCTCAGGTAACACAACACGCACACATCTTTGTTTTTACAGCAAAATCAAGTTATTTTTTGTTAGTTTTTGTTGCGCCGCTGCTATTCATGTCATCTCAATTAAGCCACTTCTCTTCTCAAGTTATTTTTTGTTACAAAATAGAGACTGGGTGTAGTTAATTTTTTAATCAGTTAAATGTGATGTATAGCATTTTCTTTCAAACGTCATTGGGTTTACTCTCTAGCTAAATTTCAGAAGATTGGATTAACTTAATTTAGTTATTCCAGCTTCAATTAATTATGATAATTAGTTTGTGAAATTTGGAGATGTCAAATAAGAACAACAAGCACCAGAAGATATGCTTGCTGTTATATCAGAATTATAAAATGTAATATAGTTACCAGAAGAACATATACTAGCATGGAGATGTGTAATTAAGAATGACAAGCACCAGTACTTACTTTACACTTGTCAGATAAAATTTGGACAGTTTTTATGGTATAATTATGACCGTCAAATTAGATCGGATCGATCATATAAAAAATTGGACCGACTAAGCCCAGAAAACCGATTTAATCGGTCCGGTCTTGGTCCTTTTTTAAGAAATGGTTTGTGTGGTGAAGATGTGTTAAGATAATATAACTTGAATGAATTAATAAATGTTCCGATAAAGGTTAAAGTGGACATGAAACGAGTAAATTGATTAATGTCCATTAAGTAATGTAAAAGGTAAAGTAAGTGGGTGAATGTGTGGCTAAGCAACCTAAAAATTTTGACTCATAATTAACATAAAGGTGAGTTGTGAAAGGTTTTCAAAGGCTAAATAAGTATTTTTTAACACGGTGTTAGCGTGTGTTGAAAGAGTGATTTTCAATGAATATACTAATGTGGATTGGTAAAAATGAAAAAGGGATAAATGTCAAAATAAGGGGAAGGAAGTTTTTACAAATTTAAGGTGGATTAATCGGGATAAATAAGCTTTTCGAAAGTAAAACGGTTTCATTTATTAAGTCTATATGTAGTATGAATCTCTGGTGCGGACGGATCCGTACGAACTTGGTACGGACTTTGTCTTTTTCCCAAAAATGGTCCCCTCGTGGTCCCAAAGACAATTTTGTTGTTTTCCTTAATGGTCCCCTCTTATCTTATAGTTAAATCTTATTTTAAAACTATATGTTTAAAAGATTTATATTTTAAGACCCAAAATTGAAATCAAAATTATAAGAGTTTTAGAAGCCCGCCGAATTCTGACCCAATCCCAATTGTGGTATCAAAGCCAAGACGCTCCTTTTAGACCTAAATACTAAAAGACTTCAATGCCCTTGGGATTTATCCCACGCATTTACAAAGATATTTTTGGAACCCATCCAGACTATCAACCCATATACATAACTGGATTAGACCCAGAAGGTTGCTTAACCTCACCCATAGGTGGTTGTTCACACGTTGAACATATACCTGCTAAACACGCAAACAATAGACAAGTCACTGTCAGTGCCATTAATAGTATACTAGACCAAAATAAGTGTATCCTACTTATTTTAAGACAATTAATTAAATGCACTCAAACCCTAGAAACTGAGATAAAAATATCTCTAAAAGAATACCAGAAATAGATAGCCATATCCCAATAGACCTTGTATAAGTACTACGAGAAATAAATATTAAGACTAACCACATAGAAATCCTTAACAAAGACATTTTAGAAACTAAAACTTTGATAAAAAAATCAAGAAGGCAAGTTAATTAAACTCACCAAAGAACAAGCTAAACTTATTCCTAGATTAAATAATTTTCTACCTAATGGAAATAGTTAGATCAGACTGGAATGAGGTACTTGGAAACCTCTCCATTCAGACACTAGAAGATTTTTACCAAATGACTCTAGAAAAGATAAATGACGATAGATTTTATTATAAGATAAATGAAAATGATATTGTTAATGTTGTTAAAGCATCAAGACTTATACTTGAGAGATTAAATTTAATCTCAACATCAATATCAGCCACTCAAGATTATAATAGAATCTTTGTTAAAGACTTACAATTATATTTAAAGGATAAGACAAAAGGATTAACCACCTTCTATACAGACTTTGTAAAATTCCATTAAAATTTAGCAAATTATCTTAATAATATGGAAAGCCATAATCTATCCAGAATGGATAATATTGTTGATGAACTTAGACTATATATGGCACGAGCAAAAGAAAAATATGAAGAAATTATTCAGGAAATTAAGGTTATATATAATAAACCTCCCAAGCAGAAATAGACTCTCCATTTATTCTAACACATTTAAATAAAATAGGAAAAACTGTAGAAACCATAGAAGCTAGAATAACACAAGAAGCTGTGCAAAAACAAGATGAAGTAAAAGACTATATAGCAAAAGTTATTAATACTCTTGCTGAATACAATGAATATATTAATAATAATAATGCAAGAAAAGAGAATAAGATCTTTAAAGAATAAATCCTTAGTCAGATAAAGAGACAAAGAGATTATCCAGACTCTTTAGAAAGAATTGAAAAAAGACTGGAACAAAAATAGGTAATCACCTATAAATTTAGAGAATCTCCTTATATAGAAACTAAGGAAGGAAATACCATAACAACAAGAATCATAAATGATAGATTAGATAAGACTAGCAAGATAGCTAACCCTATCCCAAATATTGTATATAGTAGTTTTATGCTCCAAAAACTTAAAGATTCATCCTCCAATGTTAGAACATGGTGGAAGGAAATAAATTTCACCAATCCTCTTCAATGGGAAGAGTGGGGTGAAGTTGAATGGAAAACTATACAAGGCTCTATACATAATGGACTGCTTCCAGCAGTTAGATACATAGACTTATTTAAAGAAGGGGTCACTCCCAAAACTTCTAATTATAACATAACCTATCATTATAGAAATCATGTGTTAAATAAGTCCTATATTGAGTTTCAATTTTTTTACTCAAAATGGCTAAGATTAAGAGGAACTGATAGAAAATTTCAGTTCCTAACCTTTGGACTCTTTCAAGCAAGGATCTAAGGATTACATAGACCTCAAAATAATATCTACATATTATGTTGTTTAATAGATAAAAGATGAAAAGATTTTGAGAAAAGACTTATTGGGGTTGCCTAATTAGAAATGTCAGATAATATAGGATACTTTCATGTCATTTCGGCATTACAATAACCGTAGACATAGATAAACATTTTAAGTTAATCTTATATGCTAGTGGTCATGAATACTATATTATCGTATATGCTAATAAAAATATAGAATTTTAAAGCAATGAGAAAAAAATTTGATTCCCTTATGAAGGAATGAAATCGGGAATTCCTAGCAGTAGACTTAATGAAGAAATATTCGTTAGAACAAATAATTCAGACTACAATCATACTTACCGTATTATGAATACTGGACCTATGAAAGAAAAAGCAAAAACCCTTTGGCAATTGCCATAATTTCAAGAAACTAAGACTATATAGAATAAGTCGTTGTTTATTAATCAAGACGATGTCACTGAAAATGTTGCTATCCAGTCCGGTCCCCTAAAATTACCAGTAAGAATATGCAATATGGGAGAAACCATAATTAATGATCGTTAAGAAGGAGAATGTAGTAGCAAAGCTAGATCTATCTTGTTAAGACAAGCTCAAATAATTTACCTAGAAGATCATTTGAATAAAAAGACTCAGTTAGAGAAAAAGCTAGAATCCAAAAATTTTGACAAGAACCCTCAGAATTGGGCATGAAAACATTTAAAGGACATCTTAACATAAGTCATTATGTTGGGTTCGAAGACAAAGATAGATTTAATATGATATCCCAAGACCATATATTATACCTAAAAGAGTCTAAGAATACTAAAGAACTTCTTAGAAACTTAAGACTAATGGAAGAATGAGAACAAAGATTAATGCCAGCAATATAGGTAGGTCCTAATAAGCAAGATATAGGAACTAGTAGTAGGCTAAATGATGCTCCTAGACTCTTTAGTAAACCAATAGGAATAAGCATTCATATTTATTCAAATACTTTGGTAAAGACCAAACCTGATTATATAAAAGACTTTCCAACTAGTGACAAAAGTTTTACTCCTGTTAAGACCATGGAAAGTTTAAACATAAATCCAGTTGGGATATACCTTAACCTAGATAATGTCAAAGATCGAAAGAAAGCCTTAGATGAACAGCATAATCAAATGAATATTTGTTTTGTATCTAATGAAGAATGGGATGCAAGCTCATGTAAACAATACGCTGAGCAATCCATTATAAGTATTGCAAAAAATTAGTTAGACAAGTGTAACAACCCGTCCTTTTGGAGACGATTAAATTCCCTAATTAAATATAAATTGGCAATTTGGGGAATTTCTCGAAATAGTGATTTTTTGGATTTTCGAGGATTTAATAATTTTTTAAGGATGTTATAAATTATTTTGGGACTATATAGGTCGAAATAATTTAATTATATGTCGCCGTGGAGTATTGCGACAAAAGAGGTAAGATTTTGAGTAGAAAACCCGCATTTATTTATTTTGGGTTGGAATAGTGATTTGCGGTCAAGTACCTCGGATGGGAATTTCGACTGCGCCATAATTCTCGGAATGTCCGAGATAGTCGGAAAAGAGTGTCCGATTGTCGAAAATGAGTTTTGGATATTTTTAGAGGTAAAAGTAACTCGTAATTGGGTAAACGAGTCGTTTTTGGGTTTTAAGGGTTTAAAACCCTTTTCTCTTATATAAAGAGGGAGAGAGGGAAAGAAAAGAGAAAGAAAGAAAGGAAAGAGAGAGAAGAGAGAGAGGAAGGAGAAAGAGTAGGAGAAATGGGAGATCTCGGGCCAACTCCGTCGGATTCGACTCGAGGTCGTCGGATTTTATCCACGAGGCAAGTGTTTACTTGCTTTATTTATCTTTTTGCATAAATATCTCATACCGTAGCTTGGTATAAACAAACCCTAATGGTTTTGGGGTGGGTTATCGTGGATAAAACGGGTTTTTGGGAGTTAAAACAATTAAGCCCCAATAATATTTCAATTTTGTGGAACTAGGGTTTTAATCCAAATTAATTGGTGATTCCGGGTTCTAGGATGTTTAGAACCCGTGTTATAAGTGTATTTGTAGTTGGTTGAGGTTGTAGGACGTTGGGTGAGGCGACAAAAGCTTGGGAGAAGCTTTAATGGCGGAAATCGTCTCGGAGGTGACGATGAATAGTAACCCGTCACCTTTGGGGGCATTTTTGACTAGGAAAAGAATTGATTTAGCTTTCGATCAAAACATGAAAGTTGTAGATCTTTTCGATACGGTCGCGTGGGCACCGACCGCGTATTTTTCTGATTTTTTTACGATTTGATATGATTTTTACAAGATGACAGCTCCGGGTTGACATCGTCAACTCGGAAATCAAATCGGGAATTGGAAAAATTACGGCTAGAATTAATGTCGTAGATGTTCAGGATAATTTTTGGGGTAGTTTAGAAACCCCAAAAATGAATTTAGGTTGTTGGATAAGGGACTTAAGGATTTTAGTTTTGGTGACCTGGTGTGACCGGTCGACCGCGCCCCTATGGCCGGTCGACCGCGTCAAGGAGAAAGGGCCTACTGCTTTGTTTCGTAGGCTTATTACAACCCGCGGTCGATCGGGGGTCTATGACCGGTCGACCGATGCCCTGTTTTCAGCCCAAGATTTTGGAGATTAGGATTATTTCTCCTTTTTGAGTTTATGTTTAAAATCCTTCCAAATTAGAAATTTATGGAGGGTTATGTCCTAAAGGACTTGAGGAATTGGGAGTTTATATATGTGTGTATTCACTTATAGTGAATTAGTATAATTGGAGATATCCAAATGAATCCGTAGATAGGATTTGAGTATGTTTTATTTATTAAAGTAAGAATATACTTTGGGTTTAGTATTATGCATATATGAATGCATGATAATGATTCTTTGAGAGAATCTTTGGGATTATTGGTCATCGTTAGATGGTTTGGCAAGTATGGCCATCATATAAAGTACATATATATATATATTCTAGGAGGGATATATGGTATTTATATATACTATGTGATTATGTATATATATGATGTGATATAAATGATTTTGAAAATATAAAAATGAATATTTTCAAAATGGAAAGATAAATATTTTTCATAATTGATAAATTATGGATTATGGTTACACACCTACCTAAATCGCTATCATAAGGGAAGTTGCGCGCGTTGTGGTGAAGCCTTCCTGGTTGTTGAGCAGGTTGGATATAGTCCCTAGGCCATATGGGCGGTTATTTATATTTTTCTGCGCTGGTTAGGGGATTCTGGGTGTGGTCCTGACTTTACCGCAGGCAATATGGCATCTTCCCGACGTTGTTAGGTTCCCAGGTTGTCTTGGAGGCCCTGGAAGATGATAGCCATTTAGGGGCGCGTCCAGTGGGGATGCCCGGAGGGACGGTCTTAGATTTATTAAAGCAATTCATGATAATGGATTGGCTTTATATTTACATTTCCTGAGTATAAAAAGGGAAATGGGATAAAGGTTTAGCTTCGGTAACACTCCCGGATGGAAGAAGGGATGTGGAAGCATTATTTGATCAAAGCATTTTCATGATAATGGAAATGGCTTTGAGGGATGACATATAAAGGAAAAGCATTTTTATGATAATAAAATTGGCTTTAAAAAGGTAAACGATTTGTTAAAGCAATTCATGATAATGAATTGGCTTTTATATTTACATTTCCTGAGTATAAAAAGGGAAATGGAAAGTTTTGAGAAAATGAAAAGTATTGATAAATACTTGTATATAAATCCTCAGTCCGGGAGATAGATCCGGATGTATATTGTAATATGAATATGTATATATGGATGAATCGAGTACCGAGGGTCTAATGGATCCCGACGATCGACCTTGCCGCATAGTAGTGTATCGGGGGGGTTCCTTGTTTGGATTTCGCTTCGCGAGACACCCCACGCATGAATATGGCACTGTGTTGAGACTGGGGAGAAGTTTAATCCTTAGTGCTCTAATATTATTATGTTTATGGTATATATATATTATATATATCTTTCTGTACTGAGGGACTGGCGGATCTCGATGATCGACCTCGCTGCATAGTAGTGTATCGGGGGGATTCCTTGTTTGGATTTCGCTTTGCGAGACACCCCACGCACGAACATGGCATGGCATCGAGATTAGAGTGAAGTTTAGCCCTTAGTACATTTGCTTGGACTATCTAAAGTAGATAGTGGATGGGTGATAGACTAGTTTAGCAGGGTAGCTTGACTAGAATGTTCTAGATAGATGCGCTAGGAGTGCACTATTAGAGGAGAGGTGAGGGGTATCTCATGGGAGTGCGATACCAACCTTAAATATGAGATAAAACCTTTTTTCAAAATAATAAGGCATTTATGCACTTGCAAAATATTCTCAACATTCGGGGCTCTGACCCGTTTGTCTACTTTTCCTTTCTTGTTATATTATATATATACATAGGTGTCCAGACACAGGGACGCCTGGATGGAAATTCTTTCGAGTCAGACGTCTGCTGCAGCAGATGCTTGCAGGTTATCGGTAGACGTTTCCTTTCTTGTACTCTAGATAGGAGATATTGTATAAACTTTTGAGCCAATGGCTCAATTGCATATATTTATTCTTTCAGTACAGCATTCGATATGGTTGTATATTTGGACCGAGTGTTCGGTTATTTTAGTTCCTTTCATTTTCATTTCAGTTCATTACGCATTTAATTGTGGATGTTGTAATTTATTCGTTAAAGGAGTAGTTAAGTAAAAGTTTTTAACGGCCACCTAATAGGATATTAGTAATTAAATGGATTTTCGACAGTGATGCTAAGGATGATCCATATGTGACTCCTGTTTTAATTTAATATTAGAGTGATCGCCCGGTATCTTATTAGGCGGGTTGTTACAACAAGCTACAGATAAAAAATCCCTAGCTAAGATTGAGAAAATGAAAGAAAATCTAGAAAAAAGATCAATTGAATAATATATTCAATTACTTACTTTAGAATTCATTGAAGCTGGACATTTAGCTCAAATCAATGAACAAGACTTAGAAAAAAAGAAGTTATCTCTTCTTAGTATTTACAAACTAGACAAGATTGATGAATATAGCAATAATTATGAATAACTATATTACTAAATTAAAGAATTTGGTGAGACCCTAAAAGATGAATATTTTAGAAAAATACCACCTGTTGGACAAATCCTAATTAATTAATATAGAAATTGTCCAGGAGTTACTGGAGTTAAGAATAACTCCCTTAGTGAAAGAATCAATTTTGTTAAAGACTATATCTTATCTAAAAGACGAGATATAACTCAAGGAAAGTTAATTGAAAAAAATTTCAAATAGATTTCTCCAATTAAAGAAGAAAGAGACATTGCTCCAATTCAATGGGGGTGTGGTAGTGAATCTAAGAAATTAAAAAAGAAACTAAAGTGGAAACAAAAGAAGTTTAAGGCTGGGCCTTTAGGTTTTCCAAATAAATATAGAGTATGACCATCTACTACCTTTAGAGAAAGGAACTCTAGAGCTAAGAAAAATATATTTAACCAAAGAAGATATTTTATGAAAAATAGCTATAAACATAAGAAGGTTCCTAACTATAGGAAGGAAAAACAAGTATCTCAATCTAAGACTGCTACCAAAGAATATTGGACTTGTGGCAAAAAAGGACATTTTGCTAAAGACTGCCCTAACAAGAAAGATAAAGAAAGTATTAAGATTATTAATACAATACTAGACTTTGCATATCAAGAAGAATTAGATATTCTATATGATATAAAAATATCAGACGTAGAAAATGGTGATACTATTAGTATCTATGGTACATACACAGACAGTGATTCATAAGATTATAATAGTGACATTGATGAGTATAAAGACTCCCAAGATACTCTATACCTATACATGATGAAAATTCATCACAATGATCAAGATAATGAATATATAGATTTTGAATAAGCTTGGTACAAATGTATATTAAGCCCATTTTTAAAGAAAATATGGACAGTTAGTAATCCTGAGTTACTAAAATATATACCTAAATGTTACTTTGATGAAAAATATTATTGCACATTTGAAATGAAATGTAGCAAGAAAAACTTTAGATGTGTAGAACTCTTTGAGACTATATAAATAGAATTATTTATGATTTGTGTTACTTATCAATTAGACTACCATGAAAACTGTTGGAGAACTAGATTTAGAGCAATTTATACTACCCAGTATGATGCTCAAATAGAACAAGATATTAAAACATATTATCAAGACATTGATAAAAATATATCCAAGAGATTGCAAGAAAATAAAAACTTAAAAGGGAAGGGAATTTCCTATGATTTAGAAGATAACTACTTTGATAGTAGTTCAGAAGACCTAACGCCATTATAATTCATAGATAAACCTAAAAAAAGGAATGTATATTCTAGAAAAGAATAATTTAGGAATATCTACTAAACCATATGCTTATTTTGTAGAATTATTCATACAACATAAAGAATATCCAAAAAGACTTTCAGCCTTTATAGATACAAGATGCTCACATAGTATTTGTAAGGCTAATTGATTCGGCATGAATATTGTATTAATTTACCCTTACACTTATACATTTTATCCCCCTCGGGTACTTTAATTCTTATATTTATGCTCGTTAACCAGACAACCTCCGTTTTATATGTTTACATGCTATATGAGGTATAATTGAGCTTTTTGGTAGGTATAAAGGGCTTAGCGCGAGGCTTGGTCGCTTTTCGAAAAAGTTCCGTTGAACATTGCAGATTTCAGGGAATTTTAGTAATTTTATAATTCGTCTTTTAATCCCAAACTTTTCACAGAAATTGAAGCCCTTTGATTACCCTTCGCGTGGCCACCGACGGTGCATGATTTCAATGTGTAATTAAGAAGTTATGGTATTTTCAGGATGGTTTTATCTTCAAAATCACATTCAAGGGCACTTTAGTCATTTCATCATTTGGGTTTTTGTCTTAATGTCTATTTGATGTTGTATCCCTCTGAGTTATCTTCACGTAGCCTTCGATCATGCCTAATTATGAGTTATAACGAAGAAGTTACGACATTTTTCGTATTGTTGAACAAAGCTGCAGAATTCCAGACTTGCTAAACCGAATCGATTCGGCCTCGATTTGGCACCATAATCATATTTTATGATTCCTATTTTTTCGAATCGATTTGGCCAAAATCGAATCGATTCGGTTCTGCAGATTTTGAAGCTTTCTTATTTACAAGTTTGCCACCTATGGTTTATGTATAAATTGATTTCTCCTTATTTTGAGACAAATATCTTTCATTTTGTAATAGATTTTAGGGTTTTTTATTGGGAGCTTTGGCCATCCTCCCATGTCTCCTAGATATTTGCCCATTTTTCTATGTAAGTCTACTATCCATTCATCTTCTTTGTTGTATTTTATTGCTCTAGCTTAATTTTCTTTATACATTTACATTTCCATGCCTAGATAATTACTTTAAGTTGTTTATTTCTTCTTTCCATTAGTTTAATTGTTGTTTAAGTAGTTTAATTCATGTCTAGTCCGTAGTTTATGGGTTGGGATTGCGTTTTCGCTATTAATGGGCGTTGAGCTCTGAAAGTTAGTTTTTGGAGAAAATTGCATTTAATTGAAATACCATGTATTAAAGTTGGATTATTATGCTTTTAACTTTCTTTGTTATGCATCGTTAGTGTTTATAGCAATAATCCGAATTTGAGACATGTGTGGTCGCTTTTTATTAAATGTTTTATCTCACATTTGTTTGGTTAAAATCCCTTCATGTGTGATGTTTATGATTAACTAAAAATGCATGATTAAATATTTTCGAACCGAAATTCTAATTATACGTTGTTTATCCCATGGAGGGTTTGTGATTCCATCTCTCGTTTCATTAATTGTAATATAGTGTTAACTTCTTATTTTTCTTTTTTACCATTTCCAACCCATCACCTTTTACACTTTTATTTTTGAAGTGATAAATCAATTATTATATATACGACATTCCCTGTGGATTATCGATACCCGAATTACCGCTATACTTGTATCGCAAGTGTAGTTGTAGTTTAGATTTTTTGTATTGAGGTGGCAAACCGAAAACAACGACAGTGCTTCTACACGAGCACACGGCTCGCGCTCGATCAAAATGATGTCGTTGTCGGGGAACTTTTTGTTATAGATTCTAGTTGATTTAATATTTCATAATATTTCTTTTATTCATATTTGTATTCTTTATTTTACCCTTTCTTTTTTACTTGTGCTAAATTATTTCGAGAAATAGAAATTTTGGCGCTTGTAGCTTTTGTTGAATTGCCTATTATGAAATGTCTCGCTATAACTCTTTAGATAACCTTAATAGTTAAGAGAATAGTTTTCCAAGTTATACTCCCAAGACTATGCGAGAATGCCTACAAATTCTTGGAAATGAGCGTCTTGAGCGTGAAATTCAAGAAGTTTTAAGTAGTCCCTTGTTGTCTTGGGAACAAACTTTGCATGGTAGGAATAAGGAATTGAATGATGAATTCGAGATTTATGAAGCTTGGACAAGTAAAAAAAATGTCCAAATCGATGAGATTATTTCTTCTTCACAAAGCCGGCTTGAGGTTGAAACTTGCATTTCACCTCAACCCCTTTTTGAGGATGAAATAATTGAGAGTGATCCAAGCACTCTCGATTTCCAACCTCTTTTAAATATTTCCAATTCTTTTGAGGTTGAGTGTCTTTCCCTTCCTTCATTCCCTTCTATTCTCGAACTGTTAAATTTATCACAAGAATCGGTTGAAAGTCTAATGGAATTTGACCCGATTCTTGAATAAGGAACTAGCACTACCCCCCCCCCCCCCCCCCCCCCTTTCCAATTGAAAAACCTTAGGATGTGATTTTAATTTTCCCGAGATCAATGTCGTATTGTCACCCTTAGTATCCAAATCCCCCATCGTCCCTCTCAAATTTTTAATTGACGATGGTTCATTTCTTACGGCTTACACATGCCTTCCGTTTTTCAAACGGAATTATTATTTTTTGAGAGAAAGCCAAATCATATTTCGGGTGGACCCTAAAAAATTTTTACTTCTATTGTACAGTTAGTTAGGGTCCAATTTATAGGTTGTAAATAGTTAGTTTTCTTTCTTTCTTTCTTTTTTCTTTATTTTTAATTGTAGTCTAGTGTAATTATTTAAAGTTTTTTGGTTATTCTTTTTGCTATGCTTGTTACTAACATGTTTTGTAGATTCAATGGACTCGTACTTAACGGGGATCACTCCATTTTGGGTAATATCTTTATTTTCCTCTCTTTATGTTGTGTTCTTGATGAGCATTGAGCACAATGCAACATTTTAGTTAGGGAGTGTGGGTTATTCAAACCATTATTTGTTATGTTCCATTGATTTGATCGCATGTTATCATTAAGCATACTTTTTTGTTGAAAAATTAAAATTTTCAAAAATATTTTTTTCTTTTGTCTCCTTTGTTAGGCATTTCACCTTTGTTTCCGATGATAAATTTTAATAAATGCCTGATCCATTAAAAAATTCAATGATGCATGTTCTCGATTTTAGAAGTTATTAGACTTTAGTCCTCAAATCATTGATATTATGAATAACTTCATGAATTAAACTTTATTCCCATGAGCACATACACTTTTCTTGTTTTATTGATTTTGTTTAAGATTTTTATAACTCGGTAATCTTTTGTTGTCTTCTATATACTTACATAAGTGAGATTAGAGACATACCTTCATTCAAGTTTTGTAGTTTGTAGTTTGTTCTTAGGGCAAAATCCAATACGGTTCTATCATCAGAATTGGTCTTGGAGTCAACAACAAAGTCAGTAAAACAATTTGAATTGTTTTCAAACTTAGAATTTTTTTTTTAAACAGTAGTTGTCTTTGTTTTTGCTTCCTCCAGTTCTAATAATGTTCCCTTGTATTTCATTTCCAGGGTTTCATTAGTTTTAGTCAACTCTTTTAATTTTTGATCAAAAGTTTCAATTTCAGATTGATGAGTCAGACACTGGTTAGTGTACTCTTCAGCATTCAACTTCACAATAAGACTTAGATCATCTAATTTCTTAGTCAAGTCTCTAATAGTCTTCTCCAGTCTAGTGCCTTTTTTAAGAGTCTTGGCATACAAAGTATGGATATCAGGGAGGTCATCTGTGTCTGAGTCTCTAAGTGAAGTGTGTGTAGTGACCCCTAACGATTCAGTTTTAGTACTCACGTACCCATTTACATCGTCGTTATCGAGATCACTTTGACTCACACACACGAAACTAGAACTAGCAACATTTTCAGACAATAAAGCATCTAGGCCAATCAAAGGAGTATTCACACAAGCAAGAGTAGGAGCATCATTATCACACACAGGCATATCATCATTGTAAATGATCTTAGCATAAAAGGACATGCAAGGGTCAAGTACATTTGAAGACTCATGTTCCTCTTCATCAGAGTCACTTGAATCATTCCAAGTTTTACAGACATTGGCTCTATTGTGTGTGTTGGCTTTATTCAGATTAACTCTGCAGTCGTGAGCAATGTGACCTAGTTTCCCACATCTAAAACATTCAATCTTTTTAAGGTCTCTAGTGGGTCTGGAATTATTATCCTTAGGATGTTTGTCAAGTCCTCTCTCATGAGGTTTGGAATTAGACAGAGTAGGATAATAAGGCTTGCCTTGTTTAGATGCCTGTTTGTTTCGAAATTTGACAATTTTCTTAAATTGTTTAGACATTAAGGCAATCTGATTATCTAGTTTGTCTATATCACACTCCTCATCAGAGTCAGAGTTGGTCAAATTAGACTCAAGTTTGGGTATCTTAGAGGCAAAACTCAAGTTAGAGTTGGGTTGTTTTCTTTGACAATGATTTAATTGTTTCTTAAAGTCTAATTCCATTTCCACAGTCCTAAGTTTGCTACTGAGTAACTCAGGGGTAAGGTTTTGATCATTCATTTCCTCAATAGCATACCTCTTACTGTCAAACTTTTGTGGTAATGACCTTAGAATTTTAGAGACAATTTCATTCCTATCATAAGTTATACCATTAGCATGCAACTTAGTAACTATATCAATTAAGTTCATGTAAAAATCATCAAACGACTCAGAATCAGACATAATCAAAGAGTTGTACTGCTGGATAAGCATTTGAGTTTTAGCAACTTTAACTCTTGAGTCTCCTTCATGGGCAGTGATTAATGTGTCCCAAGCTTCCTTAGAAGTGGCACAAGATGAGATTCGTTTGAACTCATACTCATTAATAGACATAAAAATGGCATTCTTGCCTTTATTGTTATTTCGAGAAATGGTTTTCTCTTCTTGGGTAAATTCACTTAAGATTTTCTTTACCCTCTCATCACTTCCTTCAGTGGCTGGTTTAGTAGGATAAGTGTATCCATTTTCAATAATGTCCCAGACATCATCTCCTAAAGTCCCTTGGATGAAGGCAACCATTCTTACTTTCCAGTAAGCAAAGTTGTTTCCATCAAAGAGTGGAGGTCTGGACAGATTACCAAACCTTTCATTCTTCTCGTCCATAGTTAAGTTTTTCAGAAAACGATTTCAGAAACACAAGATCTTTTGAAATAAAAGTTAACAGGGCTCTGATACCAATTGAAAAACGTCGCTAATGCCGTTTAATACAAGATTAAACTGTATAAGCAACTCCGAAATGTTTGTTGGAGAAACCCTTTTCTTTTGAAAAATAAAAATTATAAACAAGATGTGTTTACAAAGAAACTTATGTACGAGAGTAATTAAGATTGTGTAATCAGTTTTTAAAACTAAGGCGGTTTCAAAAATTCAGCACACTTATAGAATGAGATGAGTAGATGAAGATAATCAACACAATGATTTTAACGTGGTAAAACCTCTCCCAACAGAGGAAACATCCACGGTGACTTCTAAGTCACAAAAACAAAAATCCACTAATAACAAAAATCAGTTACAAACAATACAACATGCAAACACACAAATCAACCTATTCTAAGTTTAGGAATATACCCCACTTGGTGTCCTTTTAACTTCTCGTAGATCTGATTTGTTGATGATGTTCTTCAGTTTGCTAACTTCCTTTGCTTTAGCTTCTTTACGTCGACTCAATGATCTCTGATTTTATACACAACACTTCCAGTGTAGTAGTGTGTTAAGTGTTTGTGAAGTGATCCCTATTCACATGCATGAACTCACACACACTTAGATTTACAGACAGTCCTATAAAAATTACATATAAAGTCTATATGCAGTGATTTTAGTTTATTTCTTTCTCACAGAACTCGAACCCTTTTTGACCTTTAAATATAACCCAGATTCCAAGGAGATCTTGCTTCAGAAATCGGTCAAGACCTTAATCAATCTCTTTTGAAAATATTTATGAGATTGAAAACCCTCCAAGTGCGAATCCAACTAGGTCAGGTTAAGTTTTGTAAAAACAGAAACCATAAAACATTTTAAAACCAAATCAGAAATGATTTTCTTAAACAAAGTAGAAAATATGCAGATCTAGTGAAAAATGTAACATGCAGAGTATAGATCTAACGTTTCTATGGAAAAAGAAACAAGATCTTCACTCTAAAGTTTAAGTTGTGAACAAGATCAAAAGATCAATAGGTTACAGCAACGATATGAACAAACCACTCTCTCAAACACTCAAGGTTGTGTTTGGGGTTGAATGTATACGAAGGTTTGTTTCTGAGTTGAAGTGTTTAGGGTTAGGGTTAGGGTTAGGGTTTGGCTAACTGTTTCCCTTTCTCTCTCTTCTCTCTATTCTTTTCTCTCTTCTCTCACTTCTCTCTCACTTCTCTCTTATTTTTTTTCTCTCAGAAAGACGAATGCCCAAAAGTCTTCTAAGGCTGAGAAGTGGAGGGTATATATAGGGATGAGGGAAGGTTCTGGATGATCGAGGCAAATCAATGGCTGAGATCAAGTCTTGCAGAGTTTGACTTGATCCAAATGTTATAAAACAGCGGTGGCTAAGAACGATTGTGATTGGTTCATGTGGATAGCACCGGGATTAACTAAGAACACATGCAGACCCTCGATTAGAAATGATCTAACGATCAGCAATGAACCAAGCTATCCTCTCACACAACAAACACACATTGACGCATTAAGGGGATGACAAGTGTTGACATATGAGAGGCCCTCACACGCGCGTCAAATTAATTACAAAACATCACCCTGAAGTCTCTAGCGCTTTGAGATGCTACCTAACCAAACAATTCGAGTGAAAACAGAAGTTTCCAAAATAGAATATTAACCCCACAAATTATATAATCCCATTTTATTTATGAAAAAATTTATTAAAAAATGTTTAAAAAATATCTAAAAATATTTAAAAATTCCCAAAAAATATTTAAAGCTCCAATTCAAGGGGAATTAAACACACACTCAATTTTAAGCAATATGAACACATGTATGCACTTATAATTGTGTGTAGTGTGATTCAATTTTTACCTTCATAGATCATTGAAGAGAATTAGAGAGAAAAGTTCTGAGGCTTTTTGGTTTCTAGGATGAACTACCAATTTTGTCACTATTTCCAAACTAGTTGAACACTTATACAGTATAGACTTAAGCAAGTCAAAGGTATAAGGTGCTTCAATCTCCCCCTTTGGAAATATGAGACAAAATCTCCTTTGAGTTAGCTTAAAACTCGTAGGGAACCAAAAGAAATAAAACCTAGTCCTATACAAAAGTTACTATCTACCCATTTTCTAGAAAGTCAAAAATTACATAACTCAACTATTTACAAATATGTACACTAGAAAAGGTAGACAGCCAGTAGAAGAGATTCCTGCAAATATGTACACTAAGATCAAGCAGTTTAGATGAAATGTGAACAAAAATTGAACTCATAAAACTCAAATTTCTCCCCCATTTTGTCTCAAATGGACAAAGGGTAAAACTTAAAGTCTTAAGAGTTTAATCAGCGCATACCATGCCTATAGAATTTCGCGAATACAGAAATCTATTATAGTCTAAAGGTTTAGTGAACATGTCTGCAAGTTTCAGATCAGTAGGCAGGTAATGAATTTCTAATTCCTTAGTTTCAACAAGTTCGCGAATAAAATGATGTCTTATTTTAATGTGTTTAGTTCGCGAGTGTTGAACCGGGTTTTTAGATATGTTAATGGCGCTTTGATTGTCACAATACAATTGTAATTGATCTTCTTTAATCCCATAATCACTTAACATCTGTTTGATCCATAACAATTGAGCACAACAACTTCCTGCTGCTATATATTCGGACTCAGCCGTAGATAAAGATGTGCAATTCTGTTTTTTTGCTACTCCAACCAACTAAATTATTGTCGACATAATAACAGGCACCTTATGTACTTTTACTATCATCAGTACAACCGGCCCAATCAGCATCAGTATACCCTATGATGGTGCTACAGGTATCCTTAGTGTACCTAAGTCCAAGATTAAGAGTGCCTTTTATGTACTTTATTATGCGTTTTACACTCAATAAATGGCTCTCTTTAGGGTTATTCTGGTAACGAGCACACAGACATACAGCATACATTATGTCTGGTTGCGAGGCAGTTAGATATAGTAGGCTACCAATCATACTACGATAGAGTGTGGAATCAACTGACTTTCCAGTTTCATCTTTACATAATTTAACAGTAGTATTCATAGGTGTTTTGGCGAGTTTAGCATTATCTAAACCAAATTTCTTAACAATATCTAAGGCATACTTGGTTTGAGAGACAAATAGTCCATCATAATTCTGTTTCACTTGAAATCCTAAGAAAAGCTGTAGCTCCCCCATAAGGGACATGTGAAATTCCTCATGCATACTAGCAGAAAAGGATTTAACTTCGGATGTTGAAGTAGACCCAAAGATGATGTCGTCTACATAGACTTGGGCTATAATAATGTTTTTGTCAAAATGTTTGACAAAGAGAGTCTGGTCATTTCCTCCTCTCTTAAAACCCTTATCCAACAAAAAGTTGGAAAGGCGTTCATACCAAGCTCTAGGAGCTTGTTTTAAGCCATACAAAGCCTTTTTTAGACGAAATACATGGTTAGGGTATTTAGGGTCAAGGAACCCTTTGGGTTGTTCTACATATGTTTCTTCGGACAGAATTCCATTTAGGAAGGCAGATTTGACGTCCATTTGATAAAGTGTGAATTTTAAGTGACACGCAATGGCGAAAAGAAGTCGAACAGATTCAAGACGAGTGACAGGGGCAAAAGTCTCGCTAAAATCTATTCCTTCTATTTGAGAGTAGCCTTGAGCAACAAGTCTAGCTTTGTTTCTAAGAATCACCCCATTTTCATCAGATTTGTTCTTAAAGATCCAACGTGTTCCAATAACATTTTTATTTTGAGGCCGAGGTACAAGATACCAGACATCGTGAATGACAAATTGTAAAAGTTCTTCCTGCATAGCATAAATCCAGTGTGTGTCATTCAATGCTTCATTAACATTTTTCGGTTCCACAAGGGAGACGAAACATGCATAATTAGCATAATTTCTTAACTGGGATCTAGTACGAACTGGCTCATTAAGATTACCGACCACGTTGTCAATGGGATGATCTTTAGAGACCCAGCCAGGTACTTCTGGACTCTCAATAGGTAATGAGTCATCTATTTCTGGTGAATCAGTTTTGAAATCATTTTCAGATTCAACCACAATAGGTGATTCAGATGTCTTATTTTCGACAATAGTGTCGCTTACAATTACATTTATCGATTCCATAAGGGCCTTAGTACGCAGATTGTATATACGATAAGCACGGCTGTTTGGAGAGTATCCTAAGAAGATGGCTTTATCACCACGAGTTTCGAATTTAGACAGATGTTCTCTATCTTTACAGACATAACACTGACTTCCAAAGGTTCTTAGGTATTTCAGATTAGGCTTCTTACCGTACCACAACTCATAAGGGGTTTGTTTAGAGTTTTTCCTAAGGTAAACCCTATTAATGATATGACATGCAGTTCTAATAGATTCCACCCAGAAGTACTTAGGTAGAGATTTGGCATGCAACATGACACGTGCCATCTCTTGAAGAGTTCGGTTTTTCCTTTCAGCAATACCATTCTGCTGAGGAGTCTTAGGGGCACTAAATTCATGTTTGTAACCGTTGTAGTCACAATATTCAACTATTCCTGTGTCTATGAACTCTCCCCCTCTATCACTACGAATGCGATTGACTTGAGTGTCCTTCTCATTTTCAATTCTTAATAAAATTTTCAAAAAATTCTGAAACGTGTCAGATTTTTGTTTCAAGAAGGCAACCCAAGTGAATCGTGTGAAATCATCAACCATGACAAGGATATAACTGTGTCCACAAAGACTAACAGTTCTAGAGGGACCAATAAGGTCCATATGGATGAGATCTAAAGGTCTAGAGGTGAGAATGTCTTTAACCTTTTTATGCGAAGTCTTAACTATTTTTCCTTCCTGGCAATGACCACAGACAACACTTGAAATAGGTTTAATTTTAGGAATACCTCTAACAATCTCTTGACTAGACAATCTACCAAGGATATCATAACTTAGGTGACCCATACGATTATGCCAGATCTCATTGTCATCCATTCTGACAATGTTACAGGTTTCAGAACTAGTCTTGACAGTATAACAATTGTCAGGTGTTCTAAATCCTGTAATAATGCAGTCACCTTTATCATTTAGAATTTTACAATTGTTCTTTGAAAAGGTGACTGTATGGTCAGAGTCACAAAATTGTGATATACTTAGGAGGTTGGCTTTAAGGCCTTTAACTAATAGAAAATTTTCGAGAACAGACATTCCTTCTTCTTTTAGGGTTCCTTTACCTATGATCTGAGATGAAACACCATCACCAAAAACTACTTTCCCACCAGCAAATCTGGTTTTGTTTAAAAGTTTGGTTTCATCTCCTGTCATATGTTTGGAGCATCCTGAATCTAAATACCAACCAGAGGAAGTGTGTTCAGCTTTTAAAGCAGTGATAACAATGTTACACTTCATTTGGGGTAAAAGATCATCTTTTCTAACCCAAATAGCTCAAGTTTGCTCTCATTTGATAAAATTTTCGAGACACAGATTTTTGTCGAAAAACATTTGGAGCAGCAAACTGATTATTGTGAAAAATTTGAGCTTTTGGTTTAGGAAAGTTTCTGGGAGCCTTTCTCTTAAATGAAC
The DNA here is from genome assembly GCA_949130495.1 of Sambucus nigra. Taxonomy (NCBI): domain Eukaryota; kingdom Viridiplantae; phylum Streptophyta; class Magnoliopsida; order Dipsacales; family Adoxaceae; genus Sambucus; species Sambucus nigra. The sequence goes on along the minus strand of OX422220.1, from coordinate 283,246,029 downwards.
TTTTAGTTTTGGTCTTTCTATTTCTGTAGTTAGAGTTCTTATCAGGTTGTCTTGGAAGGACATAATTGTTACGACTTTGCCTAGAATAGTTAAAGTTCTTGTAGACAGAAGTGTTGTAAACAGGGGTGTTTAGACGCCTAGCATAACAACCTTCAAAGGAATGGCCATAAATGTCACAGTAAGAGCAATATTGATTTCTTGAGGGATGGATTTCCTTAGGAAAACTTCTAAAGATGGGTTTAATAGCATTCTGTTCAGTAGTGCTATTCCTAGGAGGGATGGTCTTAAAGGTAGAATCAGCCTTTCTGATCAAAGGACAGACGTATCTAGTCTTAAGTGCAGTCTCAGCCTTAAAGTTACTAGACTCTCCAATGTCTTTCTCTTGTTGCTTTTTATCAAATTCCTTTTTAATAAAATGAAAGTCTGGACATGTTTCAATTGGTCTTTTGCCCCCAGAAACAAACTTAATAGGTTCAAGTTTTGTAGTTTGTAGTTTGTTCTTAGGGCAAAATCCAATACTGGTTCTATCATCAGAATTGGTCTTGGAGTCAACAACAAAGTCAGTAAAACAATTTGAATTGTTTTCAAACTTAGAATTTTTTTTTAAAACAGTAGATGTCTTTGTTTTTGCTTCCTCCAGTTCTAATAATGTTCCCTTGTATTTCATTTCCAGGGTTTCATTAGTTTTAGTCAACTCTTTTAATTTTTGATCAAAAGTTTCAATTTCAGATTGATGAGTCAGACACTGGTTAGTGTACTCTTCAGCATTCAACTTCACAATAAGACTTAGATCATCTAATTTCTTAGTCAAGTCTCTAATAGTCTTCTCCAGTCTAGTGCCTTTTTTAAGAGTCTTGGCATACAAAGTATGGATATCAGGGAGGTCATCTGTGTCTGAGTCTCTAAGTGAAGCGTGTGTAGTGACCCCTAACGATTCAGTTTTAGTACTCACGTACCCATTTACATCGTCGTTATCGAGATCACTTTGACTCACACACACGAAACTAGAACTAGCAACATTTTCAGACAATAAAGCATCTAGGCCAATCAAAGGAGTATTCACACAAGCAAGAGTAGGAGCATCATTATCACACACAGGCATATCATCATTGTAAATGATCTTAGCATAAAAGGACATGCAAGGGTCAAGTACATTTGAAGACTCATGTTCCTCTTCATCAGAGTCACTTGAATCATTCCAAGTTTTACAGACATTGGCGCTATTGTGTGTGTTGGCTTTATTCAGATTAACTCTGCAGTCGTGAGCAATGTGACCTAGTTTCCCACATCTAAAACATTCAATCTTTTTAAGGTCTCTAGTGGGTCTGGAATTGTTATCCTTAGGATGTTTGTCAAGTCCTCTCTCATGAGGTTTGGAATTAGACAGAGTAGGATAATAAGGCTTGCCTTGTTTAGATGCCTGTTTGTTTCGAAATTTGACAATTTTCTTAAATTGTTTAGACATTAAGGCAATCTGATTATCTAGTTTGTCTATATCACACTCCTCATCAGAGTCAGAGTTGGTCAAATTAGACTCAAGTTTGGGTATCTTAGAGGCAAAACTCAAGTTAGAGTTGGGTTGTTTTCTTTGAGAATGATTTAATTGTTTCTTAAAGTCTAATTCCATTTCCACAGTCCTAAGTTTGCTACTGAGTAACTCAGGGGTAAGGTTTTGATCATTCATTTCCTCAATAGCATACCTCTTACTCTCAAACTTTTGTGGTAATGACCTTAGAATTTTAGAGACAATTTCATTCCTATCATAAGTTATACCATTAGCATGCAACTTAGTAACTATATTAGTTAAGTTCATGTAAAAATCATCAAACGACTCAGAATCAGACATAATCAAAGAGTTGTACTGCTGGATAAGCATTTGAGTTTTAGCAACTTTAACTCTTGAGTCTCCTTCATGGGCAGTGATTAATGTATCCCAAGCTTCCTTAGAAGTGGCACAAGATGAGATTCGTTTGAACTCATACTCATTAATAGACATAAAAATGGCATTCTTGCCTTTATTGTTATTTCGAGAAATGGTTTTCTCTTCTTGGGTAAATTCACTTAAGATTTTCTTTACCCTCTCATCACTTCCTTCAGTGGCTGGTTTAGTAGGATAAGTGTGTCCATTTTCAATAATGTCCCAGACATCATCTCCTAAAGTCCCTTGGATGAAGGCAACCATTCTTACTTTCCAGTAAGCAAAGTTGTTTTCATCAAAGAGTGGAGGTCTGGACAGATTACCAAACCTTTCATTCTTCTCGTCCATAGTTAAGTTTTTCAGAAAACGATTTCAGAAACACAAGATCTTTTGAAATAAAAGTTAACAGGGCTCTGATACCAATTGAAAAACGTCGCTAATGCCGTTTAATACAAGATTAAACTGTATAAGCAACTCCGAAATGTTTGTTGGAGAAACCCTTTTCTTTTGAAAAATAAAAATTATAAACAAGATGTGTTTACAAAGAAACTTATGTACGAGAGTAATTAAGATTGTGTAATCAGTTTTTAAAACTAAGGCGGTTTCAAAAATTCAGCACACTTATAGAATGAGATGAGTAGATGAAGATAATCAACACAATGATTTTAACGTGGTAAAACCTCTCCCAACAGAGGAAACATCCACGGTGACTTCTAAGTCACAAAAACAAAAATCCACTAATAACAAAAATCAGTTACAAACAATACAACATGAAAACACACAAATCAACCTATTCTAAGTTTAGGAATATACCCCACTTGGTGTCCTTCTAACTTCTCGTAGATCTGATTTGTTGATGATGTTCTTCAGTTTGCTAACTTCCTTTGCTTTAGCTTCTTTACGTCGACTCAATGATCTCTGATTTTATACACAACACTTCCAGTGTAGTAGTGTGTTAAGTGTTTGTGAAGTGATCCCTATTCACATGCATGAACTCACACACACTTAGATTTACAGACAGTCCTATAAAAATTACATATAAAGTCTATATGCAGTGATTTTAGTTTATTTCTTTCTCACAGAACTCGAACCCTTTTTGACCTTTAAATATAACCCAGATTCCACGGAGATCTTGCTTCAGAAATCGGTCAAGACCTTAATCAATTTCTTTTGAAAATATTTATGAGATTGAAAACCCTCCAAGTGCGATTCCAACTAGGTCAGGTTAAGTTTTGTAAAAACAGAAACCATAAAACATTTTAAAACCAAATCAGAAATGATTTTCTTAAACAAAGTAGAAAATATGCAGATCTAGTGAAAAATGTAACATGCAGAGTATAGATCTAACGTTTCTATGGAAAAAGAAACAAGATCTTCACTCTAAAGTTTAAGTTGTGAACAAGATCAAAAGATCAATAGGTTACAGCAACGATATGAACAAACCACTCTCTCAAACACTCAAGGTTGTGTTTGGGGTTGAATGTATACGAAGGTTTGTTTCTGAGTTGAAGTGTTTAGGGTTAGGGTTAGGGTTTGGCTAACTGTTTCCCTTTCTCTCTCTTCTCTCTATTCTTTTCTCTCTTCTCTCACTTCTCTCTTCTCTCTCACTTCTCTCTTATTTTTTTTCTCTCAGAAAGACGAATGCCCAAAAGTCTTCTAAGGCTGAGAAGTGGAGGGTATATATAGGGCTGAGGGAAGGTTCTGGATGATCGAGGCAAATCAATGGCTGAGATCAAGTCTTGCAGAGTTTGACTTGATCCAAAGGTTATAAAACAGCGGTGGCTAAGAACGATTGTGATTGGTTCATGTGGATAGCACCGGGATTAACTAAGAACACATGCAGACCCTCGATTAGAAATGATCTAACGATCAGCAATGAACCAGGTTATCCTCTCACACAACAAACACACATTGACGCATTAAGGGGATGACAAGTGTTGACATATGAGAGGCCCTCACACGCCCGTCAAATTAATTACAAAACATCACCCTGAAGTCTCTAGCGCTTTGAGATGCTACCCAACCAAACAATTCGAGTGAAAACAGAAGTTTCCAAAATAGAATATTAACCCCACAAATTATATAATCCCATTTTATTTATGAAAACATTTATTAAAAAATGCTTAAAAAATATCTAAAAATATTTAAAAATTCCCCAAAAATATTTAAAGCTCCAATTCAAGGGGAATTAAACACACACTCAATTTTAAGCAATATGAACACATGTATGCACTTCTAATTGTGTGTAGTGTGATTCAATTTTTACCTTCATAGATCATTGAAGAGAATTAGAGAGAAAAGTTCTGAGGCTTTTTGGTTTCTAGGATGAACTACCAATTTTGTCACTATTTCCAAACTAGTTGAACACTTATACAGTATAGACTTAAGCAAGTCAAAGGTATAAGGTGCTTCAATTTTTCTTTCTTGACTTCTGATGAGATTTTTCCTTTTTGCCAGTCTGATATTTCTTTGAAGAACATGCGCGCCCGCGGGACGATGGGGCTCAAGGATGTCTGGGAGCATCTCCCACCTGTGGTGCATTGGGTGATATCATCTGGGGGTTTTGGGAGGTTAGCATCTGCGCTGGATGAGACACCTCGTTCAAAAGTGGTCTTGTGCGCTTTGGGGGAGAGGTGGTGGAATACTACTCACACCTTCCATTTTGGCTTCGGGGAGATAACTGTGACTCCCATAGACGTGCAGCAGTTGTTGGGGCTGGATTACGACAGAGAGCAGATAAAGGTAAATCGTTCTTTGCGGGTAAGACCGGAGGCAGTCCGTGCGGCACTTGGTGATGTAGGGAGGATAGTCTCTGGAGATTCTATCCGGTTGTCCCTGATAAAGGATGTTTCGTTGGGCAGGGTGATTGATGTAGAGTACGGGCTGTAAGTGAGGCAAATGGCCCGATTATTTATTTTGCTGGTGTTGGGAGGTTTCATGGTGGCGTTGAATGGTGACATCGTCCATTTGTGGTTCTTGTCGTAGTTGAGGATGTTTTCGAACATCCCTTTCTATTATTAGGGGAGTTTGACTTTGGCGACCCTTTACTCTTCTCTGGATGCATTCAGTCAGTGCTGTCGTCAGACCTTTATTGGAGCCACGTACCTTCTTGAGGTATTCTTCAGTTTGCGCATTTCTTTTCATGCATTCGCATTTTCCTTACGCGTCTCTTTTTTTTGTGAATTCAGACGTGGTTCTATGAGGTGATTGGGTGCAATACCCGCTGATCACTCTGAAGGACGACACTGTTGGGGACTCCTACCGATTGTATCGATGGCGTAAGGCCAATCGGCAGTCGAAGGGATCTCTCTCTAGAGGCGGTGCGTTAGGTCTTAAATGACCTGACCAGTGGTAGGGTAAGACTCTTTCCATTTTAGTCTTGATTTTTGCACCTTCTGATCTTGTATTGATTTATGCCTGCTTAGAGATTTTCGGGTGACCTTTTATCCCTGGGGGATAGCCATTCAGGATGTGGGGACGACCGAGTGGAATGCGCAGATGAGGTATTTGTTGGCGCACGAATTCGTCCATTCCTGGTATCTCGGGGAGATGGTGGTTTGCCAGATTGCTGAGGAGGAGGTGGTGGTGTGACCTGCGTAGCCTCCTACGTCTATGAGGCGGAAGAGACTACTGTCGGAGGATGAGAGGATCGCGGCAATGATCGGCGAGTCCTATTTATTATACACCGATACGGTTGTGCCGTATGACTATATGGACTTTGTGACGAGTTGGTTGATGGCGCCCAGCATATATGATGCCCTGCATTTTCCTCCTACGGGTTCGAGTCAGGCGGTGGGATCTTCCCATAGTGGCGGCGGTCTGACAGCATCTACGACGGTGGAGACCTCGGAGGTTCCTTTTGTGCGGTTGCATACCCCTTCGTACAACATTCGGCGGGCTGATGGAGGGATGGGGCCTATGCTGCATCGTCCTCAAACGATGGATCCATAGGAGTTGGGTTTGACAGAGGAGGTCCTTCGACCTGCGGTATACCTTTATGTTCTCCTCTTTATTTCTTTTCTGTTTTGGTCATCTCTGCTTTGATACTGATTTTGCCTTTCCTTGCAGCAAGTACGGGTGTCGACCACTTAGCTAAGAGACATCAGAGACTGGATATCTTTAGCGATTGCCCATATTCGGGATGCGGATCCTGTTCCTTCTTTCTTGGTGCCGTCTGCTTCGTTCGGAGATGACTCTGGCTCGGGTAGCGGTGGCGCATAGTCTCGTCGTAGGGGAAGGAGAGCACATCGCAGGGGTGGAAGCTCTTAGAGAGAAAGGTGGGTGAGAGAGAGAGAGGGGGGGATAATGTGGGTTCGGGCTGAGTCCCGCTGTTTTTGCTTTTTCTTTTTATTTCCTGCAAAAATGATGTAACACAGAAAATAGATAGATGCAAATGCAATGGAGTTTTTTTTTATTATCTTTTATTAATGATGAATGAATGCATGCACATGCGCGTTTTATTTTGCTGCTGAGACCGTAAAAAGGAGTATTTTTGGGATTTTTTGAAGGAAAGTTTTTATTTAAACAGAAAATTATATAAGGAGGAAAAGGAATTTTGAAATTCTGTTGAGAATATCAATTTATTTTTCTTTGGTTTTCTGTTTTGGCAAAAGAGGAAAAAAGGGAAATTTCTAAAAATAGGGAGTTGTCGATCGGCAAGCATCATGTCCTGCCTATCGGCAGTTCAGTCCAGTCCCATCACTTCAAAGCTTTGATTGGTACCCTCTTCAGCCTTTGGTACCTTGTGGGGTAGGATTCCCTCCAATTTATACAGGGATTATGTCTCTTGTGAGGGTTCTCAAGTATAAAAAGGGGTAAGGGTGGAGTGTTTTCATCACACCTTTGAAAGTTGCCCACTATCTCTTAGCCTTGCAAGATGGCCCTCCCTAGTAGCATGAGTTTGCTAGCTACCTCGAAGCCTTATAAGCAATGTGCTCTTATAATGTCGACTATGATGCTTTCAACATGCGTCGAGTCTCCTTGTGGTGCAATCGGTCTATTGAGTGGAACGTGTTGATGGCGACGGTACAATTCTGGTGCCTCGAAGACCATGTATTCCGCTTTGGGTTGGATGAAGTTTGTCCTACTTACGAGGAATTTTCTGCCATGTTGGGTATAAGTCCCAGTGTTGCTGTGGGTTTGCCCAAATTTTCCTGTTCTCCCAAGAATTTATTGGCTTGGCTTCTTCATATATTGCCTTCGGCGGCCAGATCATTGGTTACTGGAGGAATGATCACCCTCTCGCTGGTGCTACAGTCTGTGCATTTAAGGGAAGTAGGTGATGCTGGCTATGTTGGAGTCGTTGCTCTGGGCCTGGTTTTAAAATTATTGCTGGTGACTGGGGAGCTACTGGTGGACCCGCAACTATCAGCCATTACTTCGTGGATATCATACCTTCGTAATCCTGCGGCGGTGATACTGGCGGAGACGCTGAATGGTCTGGATGCCTGGAGAGAAGGTCGTTCTGACTTTCTGAGGGGTAACCCTGTGATGGTGTTCATGTGGTTGTCTGAAAGACTCCTCTTGGTGGTCCCTCCAAAGTATCCTTTGTCGGCTGTACCCAACTTCTTTTCGCGTTACTTCATCAACGTTGACCCGTATGTTGAGAGCTGGGAGAATTAGCTTGTGGAGCATGGGGCTCGGAGTCTGCGCTGGTCAGTGCCTTGGTGGGGACAGTTGCTGCCTGTCCTGGAGCTAGGAGAGTACTCATATGTGCGGTTGGTTGGTCTCAGACAGACCTCTTTTTATTTCCCTTGGCGACTTCTGCTCCAATTTGGCTGGGCACAGGTCGTGCCACCTCGGACCTCAAATTTCTTTCCGATAGAAGATTTGACTGAGAGTCTGCATCTGTTGCTTGGATCTCTGTGGGAGAATCGACGTTCGTTAACCCGTCCCTCTGAGTCTATCGGGAGAGTTTGGCATGTCCCTAAAGATTATATGAGGTGGTTGTGGAGGAAAGTTGTCAGCAAGATGTTGGCAGTGGAGACTGGACAAAGGTGGTTTATTTTATTTAACACCATGGAAGGGGGCGTTGTGGTCTTTTTGAAGACGGTTCGAGCTTATCGGTCCATGAAGTGTTTACGGTATTCTATTTAGGCAGGGGAAATTTGGGGACCCCAGGATGTAGATGATGAGGGTGCAGGCTCCTCTGGTAGCTGTGGGTAGGACTCTTGGAGAGTTTATTTATGTAATAGGTAATAGGTGTGGGGATTTTATTTGACTTTTTATGGCAGTAGGGGGAGGGATTTATCCGTTCCTTTTCTTATGTAATTTGTGCTGTAATTTCTTATTAATGAAATAAGCAAGTTTCTGATCATCCAGCTGTGCCTTTCGATGAATTTTGTATTTCTGAATAATCTATACCGATCGCTAAGGCATACATAATCGTTTTATTCGAGTATTTGTTAAAATGAACTGTCGTTCTCGGAGATAAGAAAAGAATAGTATTTTGTGAAAAAGAAAGGGTCGTGCTTATGTAAAATGTATGAGCTGCCTACGTACCTCTGGGGTTTTTTAATTTTTTTTTCTTGAAAAATGATTTTTTTTCAGAGGATCAGGCCCACGTAGTTCTGAGTAGAGGGAAATGAAGAGAGTTTTTTTTTAGAATAGAAAGGAGATGAGAAAAGTCGTAGCGCACCGAGATTTCGAACTAAGGGTAGAATTTCTTGAGACTGTCCAGGTTGACTGGACGAGCCATCTCTTCCCCATCTAGGTCAGTGAGCATGGCGGCACCGCCGGATAAGATTTTCTTGACAACGTAGGGGCCGCTCCAATTGGGCTTGAACTTCCCTCTGGGGTCCCAGGTGGGTTCTATTATCTCCTTGAGGACTAAATCCCCTTCCTTGACACCGCGGTCCTTGACTCTCTTGTTGAATGATCGCGCTATTCGGCGATGGTATCCCTGTATATGGTAAAGAGCTTTCAATCTCCTTTCATCTAGGGGTCAGCTCGTCGAGACGGCTTTGGCACCAGTCTTTTTCACTAACTTTGCTTTCGAGCATGATGCGCAGCGAGGGTATTTCCAGCTCCACAGGTTGGACTGCCTCCATGCCGTATACCAGAGAGTAAGGGGTAGCCCCAGTAGAGGTTCGGATTGAGGTCCGATAGCCCCAGAGGGCGTACGGGATCCGGTCGGCCCAATCCCTACAGCTTTCGATCATCTTGCTGATGATGGCTTCGAGGTTTTTATTGGCGTCTTCAACTGCACCATTAGTCTGAGGTCGATAGGAAGAAGATTTGTGTCTCTGAATCCCATACTCGTTGACTACTTCTGTGACTTCTGCTTCAAAATGCAACCCCTTATCTGACACTAACTCGTGCGGGTCCCCATATCGGCAGATGATATTTTTCTTAAGGAAGTTGGCCACTTTCTTGGCGTTCAATAATGCGTATGACTTAGCTTCGACCCATTTGGTGAAGTAATCAATGGCAACTAGGATGAACTCATGTCCGTTTGAAGCCTTTGGTGTAACCTTTCCTATGATGTCGACACCCCAGGTGGAGAACGTCCAGGGAGAGGTCATGTTGTATAATTCTCACGGAGGCAGGTGTTGAAGATTGGAGAACTATTGGCATTTGAGGCATCTCCGAACATAGGTGGTGCAATCTTGAGCCATGGTGGTCCAGTAGTAGCCCTGTCGGATGACCTTCTTGGCAAGCATGTGACCGTTCATGTGGGTCCCACACTCCCCGATGTGGATCTTCTGCATTATTTTTTCAATCTCTGCCCCTGCGATACAGTGTAGATGAGTCCCATCGAAGTTCCTCTTGAGTTAAGCTTTATGACAGATGATGTACTGGGCGGCCAGTCTTCGGAGGGTCGTTCGGTCTTTCTTGTTGGAACCATCGGGATACCTACCATGTTTGAGGAGGCACTAGATATCATAGTACCAGCAATCGACTAGTTCGGGATCTTCAATGGAGACAAGCTCAATATGGTAGCAGTGGGTTGGTTTGTCTTGCTTTTTAACTAGGAAGGGGGTGATTGTTATTCCTTCGGGCATGTCGACCATGGAGGCCAAGGTAGCGTGAGCATTGGCTAGGTTATTCTTTGCTCGGGGTAGGTAATGGAAGGTGATATCTCAAAATTAGGAGGCTAACTCTTTTAAGTGGGCATGGAAGGGTTGGAGCTTTTCGTCCTTGACTTTCCACTTTCTGAGCACTTGACCAATGATGAAGGAAGAATCCCCGTAGACATCAAGGTATTGAATACCTTTCTTGAGAGCAACTTTGAGGCCTACTGTGCATGCCTCGTATTCCGTTATGTTGTTGGTGTAAGGGAAATCCAATTTGATGGCGATGGGAGTGTGGGAGTCATCAGGGGCAATCAGAAGTGTCCCAATGCCATATCCCTTTTTATTGGCAGTGCCATCAAAGAACATTTGCCATCGAAGGTTGTCTTCAGCGCTGCAGAGGATATTTTCATCTGGGAATTTGAATATCCATACATCAGCTTCTTCTACGGGGTAATCAGCGAGGTAATCAGAAATGGCTCTTCCTTTAATGGCTTTCTGCGTGACGTACACGATATCAAACTCGGTTAGGAGCATCAACCATTGGGCCATTCGACTGGATAAGGCAGGTTTCTCAAGTAGGTATTTGATGGGATCCATTCGGGATACAAGTTTTATGGGGAAGGCGAGCATGTAGTGTCGCAACTTTTGGGTGACCCAAACAAGTGTGGCACACGCCTTTTCCAAAGTAGTGTAGTTGACCTCGTACCCGACCAATTTGCGACTGGCGTAATAGATGGTTCTTTCTTTGCGGGAGTCTTCAAGGTATTGGTCTAGCAAAGCCCCAGCTGCAGTGTCGGTTATGGTTAGGTATAGGAGCAAAGGGAGACCAGACTGTGGTGGTATGAGCACTGGAGTTTGGGTCAGATATTGTTTGATTCAATCAAAAGCTTCTTGACAGGCCTCGTTCCAAACCTTAGTTGAAACCTTTAGAGGAGCTTGAAGACCGGTTCACAGATGGAGGTCAGTTGGTTGATGAACCGGCTGATATATTGTAATTTCCCAAGAAAACCTCGAACTTCTTTCTCTATTCGGGGCGGTGGCATCTCAAGTATGGCCTTCAGCTTTGCAGGATCTGCCTTAATCCCCTTCTCACTGACCATGAATCCCTAGAGTTTTCCCTTTGTAACGTCGAAGACACATTTCTGTGGATTGAGTCTCATCTGATACCGTCACAGTCGTTCGAAGAACTTCCGGAGAGCGGGAACATGACCTTCTCAGGTTTTGGACTTGATAATCATATCATCCACATAAACCTCGACTTTTTTATGAATCAGATCGTGTAAGATGGTTGTGGCAGCCCTTTGTTAGGTAGCCCCATCATTCTTGAGACCAAATGGAATAATGGTGTAGCAAAAGGTTCCCCATGGGGTGATGAATGTGATTTTTTCTTGGTGGTCTGGGTGCATCTTGATTTGGTTGTATCCGGCAAACCCGTCGACGAATGACTTGAGAGAATGACTGGCTGTGTTGTCCATGATCATGTCGATATTGGGTAGTGGGTAATCATCCTTTGAAGAAGCTTTGTTTAAATCTCGGTAGTATACACACACTCGAACCTTCCCTCCTGATTTCGGCACAGGTACTATGTTAGCTAGCCATGTGGGATATTCGATCACACGAATGAAACCCACGTTTAACTATTTGACCATCTCTTCTTTGACCTTGAGCGACCATTCGGTGCGAAGCTTTCTTAATTTTTGTTTAACCGGCTTGTAATCTGAGAGAGTGGGGATATCGTGCTGAGCTATTTCAGGATCAATGTCGGGCATATCATCATACGACCATGCGAATACATCCACGAATTCCTTCAGTAATTCTTCGAGTTGTGTGCGCTCATGCTCGTTAAGGGTGGCCCCTATCCTAATCTCGCGCAGTTGGCTACTAGAACCGAGATTAATAACAACAGTCTCTTCTTCATTAACTTGAACGCGATTATGTTGTTTATTATTAACCTTATTTAGATCAGTTAAGAATTGTTCATTTGCAAAATCATCATCATCAAATTTTTTATTAGAATCCAAGCAGTTAATGTAAGGCACAGCAAGATACTCAAAATCTTCGTTTATTTCATTGATAGGAAAAATAGCATTGAGAACCTCGTCAAAAGAGGTCTTGATTACATTTGAACAAGGATAGACAACAGAAGAGGAAATAGGGTAAACATTGGGGTTAGGGGGGATTTCAAGAGGTAGAACTGGCGCAGCATGCCAGCTGAGGAGGGGTGTATTAGCAGCTTTAATCAGATGGGATGGATCCATTGATGTAGTGCCTGAATGAACCATGTAGAGTGCCAGCTCCAGTGTCTGTAAGTTAAAAGAATCTTCGGAATTACTTTTCTCAGTCTTTTCGATATCTTTTATGAGCGGTTGTACTCGGTGTTGGAAACTTTCGGCCCATGGGTAGCTATCTTGGAAAAATATCTCCATCCCAGCCTTCATCTTCTTGTCTGTGTGGTCATACCATGGTTCTGGAAAACCACAAAAAGGGAAGTCTTCACCTTCTTGGATGAATCGTACAATCAAGGAGTCTCTTGGGATAGTTTGGATGCAGTCTAACCTTCTCTTTGATCGAGACTGGTGGATCATTCTGAGTTCTTGTTCTGATGGTTGATACCCCAAGCCACAAGGAGGGAAAGCTTTCTTCAGTTTGATGGGCTCAAGTATCCCTTACTGCCTTTTCCCTAGCCTTAGTCCGGGCATGAAGTGCATGTTTCTGAACATCTGAATCACATTGATATTGCCATGAGGGTCATATTCTGGAAAAACCTTTTCTTTGAAACCGTCCTCTGCCGGGAGTAGGAGTGGCTCAACTCGTAATCCTGATAGGAGCATATCATTTGAATCGTGTTGTATCTCAAGGATTGGACTGTTGGTGCTTGCACCCTCGATATTTTTGTCATCGCCCAAAACGGTGATGACTCGCCCGTCGACGAAGAACTTCAATTTTTGATGGAGTGAGGAAGACACACCCTTAATACTGTGGAGCCAGGTCGTTCGAGCAACAGGTTGAAATAAGTTGGGATGTCTATGACTTGGAATTCAACGACAGGGTTTATAGGGCCAACCCCTATTACAAGTTTTATGGATCCCATCACCTCCCGGCGGGTATTATCGTAGGCACGTACAACGGCGGAGGTTGGAGCGAGGTCGCTTTATTTCAGGCCTAAACACTTGAAGGTTCTCAGTGGGCAGACATTCAAGGCGGATCCGTTATCGCCAAGAGAGAGTGGCACGGCCTTCCCCATAACTTCGACGGAGATGTTAAGTGCATGATTGTGATTCGGCCCAATTATGGGGATTTCTTCTTCAGAAAATGATAGCATTCGGGTAGAGGTCAAGGATCCAACCAGATTTATCGCTTCTTCTGGTGTGGTAGAAGGAGGAACTGTGGGTCCAGTGAGCATCTTGATTAAAGCATTTCTGTGCAGCTGGGAAGACATAAAAATCCCCCATTGAGTGATGTTAGCTTGAGTTTTCTTCAGTTGATCGAGGATCTTGCTCTCCTCGATGGTCATCTCTGGCATAGGAAGGTTTTCAACTCCCTCCCCCTTGTCATTTACTGGTAGCGAGCTTGGAACCTGGTAATGTCTCCCTAATCTGGTCATGTGATTTACTAAGGGAGGGAAGAATATGAATCCCATTTCCTTGTCAGTCTCAGGTTGTTCTGTTACCCTGTTTACTTCTCCAAGGAGTTATTCAAATGATATCATCCCACATATGTCGGCCACTGGGACAGTTCTTCTTGAAGCTTGTTCTTCACTTGAATCTTCGAATTCTTTCCCCCATCCGGTGGCAATAATTTTGTCTTTCCATGTAAAGTTAATGCATTCCATAACTTCAACGGCTTCTTCATACAGGTCTTCCCATTCTGTGGGCATATGTATGGTTGAAGGTACCAAGCGCCCTTGTAGCTTCAGAGTATCAAGTAACCCGGTGATACTACAAATGTTATTGGTTTTCCTGAATAATTCTGCCATAGTCTGAACAATATCATCTAGGATGACTTCATCAGTTGGTACCACCCACTTGTCTGAATTTTAGGACCATTTGTGTGCTTCCAAGAATAGTGTACTGAACCTTTGGCAATCGATGACCATCTGTGAGGGCAATTTCAGCCTGAACTCTAGGAGTTGGTTTAACACCTCTGATAATTCAATATTTTCATTTTCAAAATGGGTACGGACAGCGATGCATGCTCCGGTAAGGAGTGACAGTGCCTGATCAGCGAGGCTAGTAGGGTGTAGGAGGAGATATGGAAAATTTTGAAGGGGTTTAAGAGAGCATATGGGTGTGATTTGAGTTGAGGGATCGAAATCTGGGCTTTCTTCTAAGAAGATGGCATTGGTATGATTTGGGAGTGGATTGTGAGTAGTGTTTGGCTTAGGATTGGCTGGTGGGGCGATGGTACCCCCGATCAATGAGATCTTGGATTATATTTCGGAGGTGAAAGCATTGGTCAGTAGTATGGCCAGCAGTTTGGTGAAAGGAGCAATGAGCATTGGCCTTGAAGTTTCTTAGGAGTGGATTTAGCAATGGATGGGAATCCAAAGGTTTGATGAGGTTTCGGCTTAACAGATCTTGGTTAACTTTGGAGAGGGGAGCATGGAGCTCAGTGTACTCTCTTCGAATGGGGGCAGGGCGGTTTTTGGGTGCCCATAATGTGGTTGGTTGAGCGATGTTATTGATGGTTGAGACTATAGCACTGGCAGACTTGTCATACTTTCTAGGGGTGAACTGTCCGGACACCTTCTTTGGTTCAACCTCTGTTTTAATAAGGCTTTTCTCGATTTCTACTCCTGCTTCTCTGAGAGCTTGGAAGTGGATATAGTATTGTCCTCCCATCGTACGGACATGGGGAAAGAAGTTCTTCTTCACTATGTTGACATGTTCTTCCTCAGATGGCCGATTGGTCATGGTAGCGGCTTGTTCCCTCCACCGGGTTATGAAGTTACTGACTAATTCCCAAGGGTTTTGTTTGAGCAGCTCTAAACCACGACGCGTGACCTCAAGCTCTTCGTTGTATTTGTACTGCGACATGAATTCTCGGGCTACATCCTCCCAGCTACGGATTCTGGATTCCTCGAGAGACAAAAACCATCAGAGGGCACTATCTTTCAAAGTTTGCTAAAATAATTGGGCCATCACTTCTTCAGAAGCCCCTAGTCGAGTCATTAAATGATGATAACTACGAAGATGAACAATCGGGGGTCCACTCCCTCCAAACTTCTCGATATTTGGCATCTTGAACTTCTCGGGTAACCTCGCTTTAGGATAAGGAGACATGTGGGTGTAGTCCATGTAATTCCCAGAGATTCTGACTTGGTCGAACTTTTTAGTGAGCATCTTGAGATCCTCTTTGACTTTATTCAACTCCTCCTCTTTTGGATCAACGACCCTAGGCAGGTTAGCCACGGGCTGGGCAATATTTGGCATTAGAAGCTGGGCAGGCGGCGGCCCATTGACAAGAGGGGCACGTGGAGTATGCTGATATTCTTTAGGAACCCAAATAGGCTCGGGCGGACCCATAGAACGAGGGAATAGGGCCTCGGGATCTTGAGGAATAGGAACCTGGTTTCGTTGCATCTCTCGAACCTCAGTTTGGAGGTTGTCAATCTTGGACACAAGCTGAGCAAGGACTGTCATTAGATCTGGTTGTATGACTGGTACTTGATCTGTATTCTCCATGAAAAGTGGATGGATTCCGGACTCGGAAGAAGTAGTAGAGGAACGGACGAAACTCTAGGGTGATTTAACTGAAGACCGAAGCCAATAGGGAGCCAGGCCAAGGGCTTGCGATTGACCTGAGAAGGTGCAGAATGGGATTTATTTTTGAGAAAAAGGGAAGAAACTATTTTTGGACTTTTGATAAAGAAGGGAGAAATGTTTTTGAATTTTTGATAAAGAAAGGAGAAATATTTTTGGATTTTTGATAAAGAAGGGAGAAATGTTTTTGGAGACGGAACTCAGCATGATTATTATGATTATTATGTTCTCACTTGTATTTAATTCTCCTAAATGCAATGCCGGATGGGACCCGAGCCTGAAAAAGTGGGGTTTTTAATATATGCAAAGCTACGGCTGGACTTGTAACCAGGCTCACGGACAGGATGCCGTTTTTAAAAAATGCGCGTAAATTGGGCGGCAGGCCGACCCGAAATTTTAGCAGAGTTTTGGGTCAAAATCGGCAATCTAAAGTGCGTGTCCTAGGTTTGACACCTATATACAGGTATGCAGTTGGTTGGGTGAATCGGCATGGGTTCCCCCCTTTGGCGTAACTTCCACGATATACGTCTTGCTCTTGCGGGCAATTGGTACGTGTGGACAAGCCATTTGATATACCTGAGTGTACGTGAATTGCCTCACTATATACCTCGTGGGGACGGTACATGTGAGAGCGAATTCGATATACTCGGCGTACGTGAACGAATTCCCTGTGATATACCTCCCGTCATGACTTCGGTCAAGCGGTACGATGCGGGGGAATCGTTCGATATACGTCGAAGGTACTTGGCCAATAGAAGGTGAGAGTCATATCGCTTAGGCTAACTGTGACCTGCCGGACCAGCGCCCATCACGAAGTGACCCTCCAGTTATTGGGTAAAATTTGGTTAATAACAATGCTCTTTGGTGATGTCGTGTGAATCATGCATGATTTTCTTATTAGTATCTTATGATGAGAATACTTTTCTTAATTATGCCAAACAGGGAGCAAAGTACAAGTACCAAAGGTACACCAAGTATGGATGGGTGATGCGTGCAACATGTAGATATATGTGACCTTAAGTGCACGTGGTGCGAAGTGTACATGGAGAATTTTCTACAAGTGTGTGAACATAAGCATGGGATACACATGAAAAGGGGGGAACATGTAGATATGGGGGGAAACATAAACAAATATAACATCCATGTAAATAGATTCAAGCCCTCAAAATATATAAGTCCCTAGCGGAGTCACCACTACGGCCATCCCCGATCCTCGCCATTCGGGTGGGCGCGCGAAGGAAGGGATCCTCGGGTCCCGCGCATCCCTCTCGAGAGCGCTTCGGCCGACGTCATTTGAGATGAGGTGTAAAAATGTAGAAAGATTTAAAGTCGCCAGTCTATTTTACTCAAAACAGACAAAAGAAAAAGGGGAAGCCATCCCGAGGGATGGCATCCAAAGACATACTGGTGCATACGAAACCAAAATGATTCGAGAAGGGTTCGGAGGCTAAGTTACAAAATAAGAAGGTGTTAGGCACCCATTCCGCCCTTTCGGTCTCTCAAGGATATTTGCTATTTTCCTTTATTTTTCCCCATGATATGTGTGCATGTGTATATATATAGTGGAGATAGAAATCCTCGACTTGTATCATGGAAGAGATAAAGCGAGTCATCCGTAGGAAGGTATAAAAATAATATTAAAAAAATAGGATTTACGCGATTACCCCTACGTTGATCGTTATAATGGAACGATAACGCATATGGAGTAATACTTCACTAAGACCAAGTATATAGAATATAAGAAAATTGGATTTAGAGAAGATGGAAAATGAGAGAAAAGTGAGAAAAAGGACTCGAGTCTCGGGTTTTACCCCGAGACGCCTACGTCGCCTATAGAGGTATCAAAGTCCACGTAGTTCGCATACAAAAATAGGGGTGGGATTTAACCCATAAATCCAAATGGGGGATCTCTTATTTGTGAGTGTGTGTGTGTGTAGAAAAAGAGTTTTAGTTGTGAGAAAAGTATGAGAATCCCTATTTCGAATTTATGAGCAAACCCTCTTTTTCTTATTTTTTGGGTTTTATTTATATGAAAATAAGAGATGTGAAATAATACTAAATAAGAAGTATATTAGGATGTGTGAGATGAGATAATAAAAAGTGCTAAGTAATAAAAACAAGTTATTGAGAATTTAAGAGAATTTAAAGAGAAAGTTGAGAAAGTTGGACCTGCTTGAAGATCTTGAGCTTGATCTTGAATGTTGGAGAGCAGACCTTGCACTTGGATGATGATGGATAGTGGCTAATTCACCAAGTTTGGTGAAAAGGATGGTGAAAAGTGGAATTTAGAAAGGGATTTGGATGTTGAAATTGCGTTGTCTTCGAGAGAGTTTTTTGGGATTCGCTGAGAGCGATTTTTATCAGATATGGGCTCCCCTTGCAAATGAGGTGAAGGCCTCCTTTTATAGGCACAGGTCACTGCCGATCGAAAAATAAAAACTAAAGTTTTGTCCGTCACCATTAGATATATACTATCGTATTTTTTATTTCTAACAAGTCTATTGCTTTTAACACGAAGTCGTCCGAAATAATGATAACAAAATGCAGAAGGAATAAATAGAAAAGATACATTTTGGAAGTTTTTGAAAATTTTTATTTTCTATTCATTCCCATGAGACATTATACAAACAAGAAAATAAAGTTATCCATATTGAGTCTCTCCACCTGTTGGAAATTAGTCAATTCTCATTATGGTGACAAAAAAATACAACACAAATTATAGAAGAAAGCAATCACCAGAAGATTAAGAAAAGCATACAATCACGACACAACAATATACGTGGTTCGACAAATTGCCTACATCCACGAAAAGGTCTACTGCTTTTTATGAAGTATCTCTCAAGAGGGTTTGTCTATTACATGGGGGTTACAATTTATTGATTATCGAATGCGGTTGTAACCTCCACGATAAGCCATAAATCCCTTGAATATCTCTCCGAGATTATTGGGGATAGACTTGGTGTTATCTCGGGTTAGTTTAATAAATGTGGCCCATAATTTGGGTCGGGCACTTAGTTAGCCCTTGTGGGCGTGGTCGGCTACTCTTATGGGATAATTAAAAAATGGGTACCCACAATTACCCCTAAAGTTTTAGGGGTGATAAATTGGGCCCACAAATTTTAAAAGAAAGTGTTTCCCTCCTGATGGCATAATTGCAATTTACATAATTAGGAGATAAGCAATTTATCTTTTCGCAAGATATTGAAGCGGCAAATCTTCTTTGAACTCTGTGAACTATCATTGGCGCGTTTAAAAGTCAATTGTTAGAGAGACTCAGCCATCACTTCACCTTCTTTATGTATTGTGCTTTTCAAGCTATCTTTTGCTCTTCGTCTTCCAAAATCAAGGCCTTTCAGCGTTTCTAGCTTGATTATTACTTCGTAAGTCTTTAGTTCCCTTCTTTTTCTTTTCTAATTTCCTTTGGTTAGAGCTCTTCACCCTATTGTAGCTAGGGTTTCCTGGGTTTTCTCATGGAGACAATAGATAATAAATCTTTGCCTGAGTTTAGAAAATGTTATAATATCCCTAAATGGGTAGATATTGAGTATGCCCTAATTCCCCGTAATGTTTGTGATGTTGAGGATGGACACTGGATGCATGTCCTCCTATTATCTCAAAGGGGTTTGACGTTTCCCCCAAATCCTCTACTTTTACACTTTTTTCAATACTTCGATATAGTTCCTGCTCAATGCTCTCCAAATGTCTGGAAGATTGTCAATGGAGTCCATAGGGTCAATCAGCTTTATGGCACCAATTTAGGGTTAGTTAAAATCTGCTATTGTAAATTTTTTTCTCGCATAAGTGTGGTTCTTTTATATCTGAAAGCAAGGAGCCCTGATAGGGTATTGGTAGTGAATTTACCTGATTCCCACAAATACTATTGGTCTGAAGGATTTATTGCTAGAAATTAGCAATTTCCTCCCAAATGGAGGGCGTAAGATATAAGGGACCTCAGATCTCTACCCTCGGGGAGGAGTACATAGGTTGTTGCAAACCTTTTTCATTTATTACTTGATTGCTCATCTTTATGTTTTTTCTTCTTAGGTTCTCCTCTCTTTCCTTTTTTTAGCGAAAGCTAAAAATCAAGAACCTGCTCCTCGAGAGATTCGGGCTACTGAGCTGATAAAGGCTTGGAAGATAAGGGACTCCATAGCTGAGGGTGAGCACCTTAGGTCTGTTGCATTTCTGTTAGAGTATAAAAATACTACTACCTATTTCATTGCTCGTCCAGTGGACACTATACCTCACCTTGATATCTCAGAAGAAGGAGTTGGTGCTTCTGAACCCATCGAACTAGACGACGATGAGGAGAGCAGATCAGAGGTTGGATCTAGTGATGAGAGATCTAGTGAAGAAAGATCCAGTGAAAAGAGGTCCAGTGAAGAAGGATCTAGTGAGAAGAGGTCTAATGAGGTGGAAATGGATCCTCTAAGAAGAAAGAATATAATCCCGGATGATGATAATGATGACGATGACCTATTATCCAACGGGATAAAGTTTCTGAAATAGAAGCCTGGAGATTCTATTGGTGGTTTCAAAATAGTGGCTCGTGAGAAGAGGGTGGAGAGGAAGAAAAAAAAGGACAAAAGGGGGAGAGAGAGAGGAAGAGAAGAAGAAAGAGGAAGGGAAGATGAGAGAAGAAGAGAGAAGGAAGAAGGCACCGGCCTCGATAACCTCTATAGTGCCTGTTGTCATTCATGCTGAGGGGGCCTCAATGGATGCAACCCCTCATCTTGCCCCACTACTACTAGAAAAGGCAGTGCTCGTAATGGACCGCAAACGATCGTTGAGCATAGGGCCTAACCAGTTAGCCTTGCAGTCAACTCAAGGGCTTGCTTCGATAAGGATACTTTTCTTCTTTGTATTCTTTTATCTCGTGATCTCTTTATACTTCTATAATTAACATTTGTCTTCTCTTGCGGTTCGTCTCTGATTACATTGTCTTACTGTGTGGCCATGCTAAAATATCAAGGAGGAATATCGAGCTCGAAGAGAGTTTAAGGTCCTCCCAAGAGGCTCTAAAATCTTTTGATAAATATTTACCAGATGACAAAGCCTCTTTTGATCGGGAGAAGGATGAGGTGGCAAAGGAGTTATTCGAGTTGTGCGAGTCATATAATCTGGTGATAGTCGACAAGTTGGTCATAGCAGAAGCGAACAAAGTGCTGGTAGAAGGGAATAAAGTGCTGGCCAATAAGGTGAAGAAGTTGGAGGTAGATGCGGTTAATGTTTGGGAGAGTGCGTATAACGAAGGATGGGACGCAACATATAAAGATGTTGAAGGCCAAATTGCCTATGTCGGTCGAGAAGGTTTCAAAAAAGGCTAGGAATGAGCTTTGATCGCTATTGGTGTTACTGCGGACTCCCCTTATTCTCCCAATACCACCCAGACCCCAAACTTATAGTGAACTAAGATGTCCCTGTTGCTCGAGATGATATGGATCCTTGTTTTCCTTCCTGTATATGCTTCATTTGCTGATCAGGGAGTGGTCTTTTCTTCAACAGAAGGTGGTTTACCTGGTGCCAGCGCGGGCGAGGTTGCTAATGACCTACTAGTAAGAGAAACGTCCCTCTTCCTCTGATCAAGTTTAAGATTCCAACTAAAATTTTAGGATTTTCTCTTTATTTGTGTTCCTTTTTATGATGTACTCTTTATTTATACTTGGCTGGTGTCATTTTATTTTGAATGAAAAAGAACACACTTTTGTTTACACTAATTTATGCAGCTCTTGTCATTTATTTTTGCTATTTATAGCCTATTGATTTAAATGATTATATACCTACCATTTCTCGCCTGGGTCAAATCCTAGGTCCAAACACAAGCGCGATGAGCTTTCACATAGATCTATAAGTCCCTTAGGGCAAGAAATAAGGACTATAAGGACCAATCCGAAGTGGTTGCCAGACTAAATGATAGACTCGAGGAAATGGAAGAGATTGGTGCTTCTATTCAAGAAGAGATGGATGCATTGAAGGCGAAGCTTCTGGATACATCCGAAGTTAATCAAGTGGGGGAGTTGCTGCAGAGGGGAAAATGATTCTGTGAGAAGAGAAGTTTCACACCTCAAGGAGAACTCCCCAAGCAACACTCCTCAAATCCTGTGAGGGTCCTCTTTGTCATTCACGCGTCGAGCTAGATCATATGGTGATGCTTCTTAGAGGGAGATTGTCGAGCTAAGGGGGGATATTGGACGAGCGTATGTAATTATTATTGGTCTTCAAAGAGATGTCACACGATTGTGACACTTGTTCCGAAAGGGTCCTCGACAGGTGTGGGCTGATGGCTATGATCAAGGTTGGGCAGATGCCCCTGCAAAGATGAAGGAGGTCGAGGAGTTAGCTTTTATCAGAGGGTAGCTAAGTTCCCTTAGGGAGTTGATGGTCCCCAAAAATTCTAACTTGTGGTATAGACATGAAATTACTCCTCCATCTTTGGAGCCAAATCTCGTTCAGAGAGAAGACCGTTGGATCCCCATATATGCCATTCTAGTGCAGCTGTTAAAATCGTGCCCAAAGGGGGCTGTGAAAATCTTTGTTCCTCATCCTAACGATGGTCGAAGAGCTCGAGTAGCAGATTATCTTGCTCATCACCCAGGGACTTCGTAGGCCTTAACAAATTTCTTATTGTTGTAAATGTAATCATGTGACTCTAAAACAGAAATATAATTGATTACTTATGTTTTGGGCGTATGCCAACTAAACATGTGTTGATTGCTTTTCATTTATGAATAATTAGTATGAAACTCTAATCACTTTAGGAACTTCAACTAACTAAATGACATTTAGAGATACCTTTTATTTGAGCATTTACCCAGTCCAGCATGCCTTAGCAATATCATTCCGTCAATTTTACCTTTTAGATCATGTCGTCACACTACCTTAGGCCTAAGTAGGGCGATGGTGAGAATGCACCTGGCCAATGGGTAATTCGCCTGAGTAGTATTTTCAAGCCAAACTGTGTTGGCGACCAACCTGAGTTGGCCATGTTGCCTAAGGATCCCCTGTAGGTCTTTATTTGTCTCCGAAGCAACCTGAGAGGATAATTATGTTTTTGGACAAAGGCCTGAGGAAGGTTACTTGTCAACCTTGCTAATCATGTTTTGGATTTATTTAATTAGGGTAGACCTAACATTGTGCTGTAATCATAGAGGCCTTATTTATAAGATCCCTTGACTGAAGCAAGTTAGTCAGCTCGCTATAGTTCAGGAACCCTGTTATAATCATAAAAAGGGTAAAGTCTGTTACTTGGAAAGGGTGCATATTGAAAAATTATCAAGACAACCAAGATATATAGAATGCCAATGCCAATCAAATTTTATTAATCGAATCTGCAAATAAAGAGCAACATCAGTTTGTAAATGAAAATTTTCCTAAACTAATGGTGCGCGGATAAAGGAAGTCTAAAAGTAGAACTTCTTGAAATGGGCCACAGTTTAAGCCCTTGGTACTACCCTGCCCTCCAGCGTTTCCAGCTGATAGGTTCCTTGCAGGTCATCCCTTACTATCTTGAAAGGTCCTTCCCAGTTTGGTTCTAATTTGCAGTCTCATGGTTTTACAGCACTAGCGAGGACTTTCCTTAGGACGTACTCCCTGACTTGGAATTTTCTCAGATTGACTTTTTTATTGTATTATCTGGCTAGCTGTTGTTGGTATGAATTAGAGCCAATTCTCGACGTTTATCGGCTAAGTCAAGTTCAATGAGTAATGCTTTATTATTGTGTCATTGGTCGACGAGTATGGATATCATGGTAGGGAGCCTGACTTCCAATATAATGACTGTTTCCATTCCATATGTGAGCGCGAAGGGAGTTTCCGCAGTTGCTCACCTTAGGGTTGTGCGATAGGCCCAGAGGATGTGAGGCAACTCGTTCGCCCAAGCACCTTTGGTCGATTCCAGGTATTTTTTCAGTCCGTCAATCATTGTCTTATTAGAAGCTTCATTTTGCCCATTTCTTTGAGGATATGCTACGGAGATGAAATAATGCCTGACCCTATGATCATTACAAAAAATTTGGAAGATACCACTTTCGAATTGGGTCTCGTTGTCAGTGATAATCGTCCTGGGTATGCCAAAACGGGTGATGATGTTCTTTCATATGAATCTTATCATGTATGTGTCCCAGATATTTATCAGTGGTTCTGCCTCTATCCATTTCATGAAGCAGTCTATCGCGACCAACAAATACTTTCAGTTTTCCGATGTGGTAGCTAGTGTTCCTACAATGTCCCAACCCTACTGGGAAAAGGGCCATAGACTGGTCAATGATTTGAGGTCGCTGGCGGGCTGCTGAACCACGGGGGAGTGGTTTTGATATTTTTCACATTTGCGAACAAAAATCCTAACATCTTTCTGTATATATAGCCACCAATACCCTTCCTTCATTGCTCAAAAAGTCAATGATCTTCCTTCTGCATTACTTCCACAAATGCCTTTATAAAGTTCATGTAGAACCTGCTCGATATTTTGTGGATAAACGCACTAGAGGTAGGGGCCAGTGAAGGATTTCTTGTACAATTTCCCAACAGGAGATGAGTGAAAGCGAGTGGCTTTAACTCATATCTAATGTGTCAACCTCTTGTTACCTGGCAATGTATCGCTTTATAGATAGTCTATGATAGGGTCCATTTAACTTGGTGCTCTTTCGATGCAGAGAACCTTCTTGTATGCCTGCTCAGATTCAGTAGCTTGATACTAGGCTGCGCGAGGAAGTCTATTTTAATTGTTCCCTTCAAATCAGAGTCTATTAAAGAACTTAGTGCTGCTAAAGCATCGGCGTGCTATTATTCCCCTTGGGTAACTGTTGAACGTTAAATTTATAAAAGTTGGCCATGAATATCTTTACGACGATGAGGTAAGTTGGCATCCTTTCATCTTTGGCATTGAAATATCCACTTATATGATTGGATACCAACTGTGAATCACCAAAGACTTGAAGGTATTTTCCCCCCAACACTTGTGCTTTGCGCAGGCCAGCTATTAGCGCCTCGTATTCTGCTTCGTTGTTGGAGGCTTTAAATCCCAACCTGATGCCCTGCTCGAGCACAGTGTTTTCAAGAGTTACCAATACGATGCCTACCCTTGCCCCCTAGGATTTGGAGGCTCCATCAATGTATAAGTTCCCAATGCTAGATCCCTGTGTTCGACATTGGTCAATTTGGTTCTGGCTAATCGATGGGTTAGCCTCCTCTGAATTCAGTGATAAAATTAGCTGGAATCTTCCCCTTGATGATTGTTCTTATTTGAAAGTGAATATCGAACCTTCTGAGCTGGACTGACCATTTTGATAGTCGGTCGGAGAGGTCAGGTTTCCTCAGAACAACTGATGATACGCAAATATTGTGTATTTCATCCTCCGAACGGATGCATTTTAGCCCCCTCGGGTATCTTATTCCTTATATTTATGCTCGTTAACCAGAAAACCTCGGTTTATATTGTTAATATGCTATATGAGGTATAATTGGGCTTTTGTAGGTATTTAGGTACTAAGTATGGAGTTCGAACGCATTCCGCTCAAGTTCCGTACGCAATCACACGTTCAAGGGCATTTTAGTCATCTCACAGCTTGGGCACCTGAACCGACATCTCACTGAAGTTGTATCCTTCCTCATTAGCTTCGCGTGGCCGCGAACGGTGCACAAATCCAATGTATAACGAAGAAGTTACGGTGATTTCAGCAGAGGGAAAAATAAGGAAATCAAAAGAGGAGGAGAAAAGGAATGCAGTGTGCTGCTGCTTGGCTCACCCCTGCTTGATTGATCGATCGACGATTTTGGTCGATCGATCGATCCTTCTATACTGCCGAAATTTTGCCCTGGTCGATCGATCGATCCCCTATTTTTAGGAGATATTTCGCCTTTTCATTTCTTTTCTCTTTTCTTTTCTATTTTTATTCCAACTTACTATATAAATCAATTTTGATGTAATAAACAAATATACACGATTTTAGCTTAGGTTAGCTTAGGGTTTGGGTGATTTGGTTAGTTCTTCTTCAATTGTTCTTGGATTGACACCCCATTTGGGTTGAATGTTGACTATTCATCATCCTCTCCATTAATATAGTTTGTATTTCTTCATTCCTTGCTTTCTAGTTAATTTACAAGCTTTCTAATTTAGGTTTACATGCTTTATTCACATACCGCGTTCTTTATTGCATTTATTTACCGCGTTTTTAACATGCTTTCTAGGTAATTTAAATTAGGTTGTGTTTGAATTGAACTCACTCGGGTTAACGCGTTGCTTTGCCATTGTGATGGTGTTTACGGGTTTATTTCGACTGCGTTGTCCTAGTTATTATACCTAGGAGATTTGACGGGGCATATCATGTATGTCCCGTGCTTATGACCTTTCGTGCGCAATTTTCGGAATATTTGTTGACGCCAAAATCTTATTAGGCTTTTATGAGGATTTAGGGGCGTGACAACCCTTGATTTAATTAACTGTCGAAACGAGACGCATTTATAATAACTCGTCGACCCATGTAACCATTTTATACAAATTAACCCCGGTGAGGGATATTCGATGCAACCTATAGTTTTACTCGCTTTCTTAATCTAGTTTCAATACCTTGCCTAGATTAATATTTCCCTTTTATGCATCTTTTACTTTTTAGTTTGTAATCACCTTTTTCCCTTTTTATTACGAAATATTAAATCATAAAAATTCTAGCAACTCATCCCTGTGGATTTTTTATACCCGTCTTACCGCTATACTCACCAGTTGAGTGTAGTAGTAACTTAGGTTTGTTTGTATAGTCGCGGCAAGATAGAAAACAACGACTGTGCACTTTACACCCGCACGCCTCTCGGGCGCTATCAAAATGGCACCGTTGTCGGGGACTTGTTTGTTTTAGACTTTATTTGATTTAGTATTTCACAGTATTTTCTTTCTATTTGTATTATTTGCTAATATTTTGCAGGACTTCCACATTTGAGCACTTAGAAACGCTCGAATTTCTCCCGCGCGCACTTACTTTGTGGAATTCGCCAGTTGAGCCATTTTGGGGGTAAGCATGTCTTATTTCAATTCTTTCGGTAATCCTTGTTATAATTCTCAAAATTCTCGCAAACCTATGACTTTTGGTGAATACTTAGAATCCCAAAGTATAACAAATTCAAATATGACTTTGGGCGAGTATAACGAAAGTCAAAACTTAGCTTATTGGAATTTTGATGATGATGACAATGATTTTGGGCCTTTACCTCCTTATAATAGGAATTTTGAAAAGAATTCGAATAGATTTCAAAATTCCTATAATAATGAGTTTTCATTTAAGTCCGATGGTAATTTTCAAAGTTTCCATTTTCATGCATCCGTACCTCGACCCATGACATTCGGTGAGGGTTTGCGTATGTATGAGAATGAGAAACTTGAAAATCGTTATCGGGAAGAAAATCGTTTGTGGGAACATGAGTTGGATTTATTATTTGAGTCCGACGACGATTTTGCTTTCGAGACTTTCGAGGTCGAGGAATGTTTTGAACCAAATGAGGTACTTATGCCTACTTTGGAACAAGCCATTATAGACTTTGCCCATTGCGTAATAGATATTGAAAGTTGAGGATGATAATGACGTAATATCTATTTGCAATGAAATGATTTCTTCTTTGGCCCCCAAAGAAAAACATTTCATTGAAAATGATATTATTTCATTCGAAACTCAAACTTCATGCAATGATGATTCATCTCATGAGTTTGAATTTCTTTCATCCCCGTTTTCATTCTCTATTATCCCACCGGAACAAGTACCCGATGATTTGATTTCAAACTTTAATGTTTTAAATCCTATTGTCGATGAGGAGTACTTGCTCGAGTCGCCCTCCACGATCGCATCTTTGCCTTTGTGTGCGCGGCCTCCCATTCCAACTTCAAAATCCTTGGGATGATATTCGGCTTTTCTCAGTCCCCACTTGTTTTTGTCTCCTGTTCAATCCAAACCCCCCATCGTCCCTCCAAAAATTTTAATTGGCGATGGTTCCTTTCTTACGCCTTACACATGCCTTCCGTTATTAAAACGGAATTCATATTTTTCAGAAGGCATGCTTGTATGTGAGGGTACACCGGTTATCCTCCAAAGCCAAATCGTTCTTATGGTGGACCCTCAGCTATTTAGACTTCTAGTGTATAGTTAGTGTGAAGCCTAAATAGTAGGTTGTATATAGTTAACTTTTTATTCTTTCTTTTTTTATTATTTCTTTCCTTTTTAATTTAGTCTAGTGTAATTAGTTAACTTTTTGCTATGCTCGGTACTAACTTGTTTTGTAGATTCTTTGAACTTGTTCTTATGGGGATCGCTCCACTTTTGGGTAATATCGCTCTTTTCCTCTCTTTAACTTGGTTCATAATTCACATTGAGGACAATGTCAAGTTTTAAGTTAGGGGGTGTGGGATATTCTATCCATTTTATTATTTAGTCCATGTTTTTGCTCACATGTTTGTTACTTAGTATGCTTTTCTTATAAAAATTCGAAAATTTCAAAAAGTTTTTCTTTCTTTTTTTCTCCTTTTTTGGGCATTTTGCCTTTGTTTTCGATGATAAATTTCAATAATTTCCCGATCCAATAGACAATCGAACGATGCATGTTCTCGATTTTAGAAGTTATTAGACTTTAGTCTCGATTATTGATATTATGAATAACTTCATGAATTAAACTTTAATCCCACGAGCACATGCACTTTTCTTGCTATATTGATTTGATTTAAGATTTTTATAACTCGGTAATCTTTTGTTGCATTGTATATACTTACACTGAGTAAGCTTTGTACCTTTCGTCGTTTGTGAGTGTATACACTATTCTTTCCTCTTTGAAAACGTCGAATTTGTCGGTAATCTCACTATTCTTTCATTTGACCGTTCATTAATTGAGTTCATACTTGAAATGTGTTACTTGATCATGATTTTCATATATTGTTTTGATTCGAGAATTGCGTAAACTTTTAGAAATGATCATAGGCATTCTTTGTTATATCAACTATATTAGCCTTGACCTCACCCTTATATGTTTACCCTCGTTAACCCTTTTGAGCCTAAATATAGCCTTTTGTTTCATAACCCCAATCCCATAACCAACTCCGCATTAGAGTTATGCACCATACATACACTTTCCATACCTTTTTTTGGAATGTTACTTCGAATTGAATGATGTTGTTATGATGTCGGTTGCAATTTAGGCATATGAGAGTTTGAAAAGTAAAGATAAAGAAAGTAGTGAAAAAAAGAGAAGAAAAAGAGAAAGAAAAAAGCAAAGGAAAAGAAAAGAAAAATGAGAAAAAGAAGAAAAGAAAAGAAAGAGAAAGTTGTAAATGTTGTATAAAGTTCAATAAGCTTTGATTACTCTCCCCGATGATATATCTAATGCCATTTTGGAACTTGTTTTCCAATTTTGATATTTTCCGCATTTTCCCATTATCCCAAGTTTTCATCCCGAACACTTTGAATCCGTACATACATTCCTTTCATTTCATACCCTAGCCTAGCCTACAGCATAACCCTATACAAGTCCTATGTGATCTTAGGTGCATGTAATTTAAAAGTCATAATAGTTTTGATAATCTGTGAAAATGCATTTCGCCTCTTTTAGTGTGCGGTATCCTTTCATTGAGATTACAGTTTTTCAGTTTATATATAGCGTTCTTCATTTGTGACATGTGTGCGGCCTAGTTTCCATTTACATTTACTCTTTATGCATGCATGTTCCGTGTGTTACCTCCCTGTTTCGAGTAAATTCACTTGATGAGTGTAATGCCCGTGAGGATTGAATATATGCTTGCTTTAACGTTTATTCGGTTTATTTAAATTTTTGCCAAATCATACTTTGCATGTGCTCGCTCCCCTCCCACATTTAAGGTTTCAATTTTATGAGGTGCATTCTATAATGTTCATGATTTTGGACTTTTGTTTGAATTCATTCAATTTGCTAATAATACGTATGAAATCCTTTTCGCCATTGTTGGGATTTTCACATGTTGGGTTGGGCATATTTTGAAGAAACCATGTGATGTTTGTGGGTACCATCCCTGAAAAC
This sequence comes from Sambucus nigra, assembly GCA_949130495.1. Classification (NCBI taxonomy): domain Eukaryota; kingdom Viridiplantae; phylum Streptophyta; class Magnoliopsida; order Dipsacales; family Adoxaceae; genus Sambucus; species Sambucus nigra. Next base: position 283,216,312 of record OX422220.1, on the reverse strand, counting down.
CCTCACGAGACGACACTCGTCCACTAGGGTGACCTAGGGGTTTAACGGCTTATTGCATACGCTAAATGCAATCGAATCACCCGCGAAAGTGGCCTTATCTTTTATTGCTTTTATACCATACTTTTGTACTATCTCCTGCTTTTGGTTTGATTGTAGTTCTTGTTGCATCCTATTTCATTGCTAGGGACTAGCAATGTGTAAGTTAGGGGGTGTGATGATACGCAAATACTGCGTATTTCATCCTCCAAACGGATGCATTTTATCCTCCTCGGGTATCTTATTCCCTATATTTATGCCCGTTAACCAGACAACCTCGGTTTATATTGTTAACATGCTATAGGAGGTATAATTGGGCTTTTGTAGGTATTTAGGTACTAAGTATGGAGTTCGAACGCATTCCGCTCAAGTTCCGTACGCAATCATACGTTCAAGGGCATTTTAGTCATCTCACAGCTTGGGCACCTAAACCGACATCTCACAGAAGTTGTAGCCCTCCTCGATAGCTTCTCGTGGCCGTGAACGGTGCACGAATCTGATGTATAACGAAGAAGTTACGGTTATTTCAGCAGAGGGAAAAATAAGGAAATCAAAAGAGGAGGAGAAAAGGAAGAAAAGGAATGCAGTGTGATGTTGCTTGGCTCACCCCTGCTTGATCGATCGATCGATCCTTTTGTACTGCCAAAATTTTGCCCTGGTCGATCGATCGATCCCCTATTTTCAGGAGATATTTTGCCTTTTCTTTTCTTTTCTCTTTTTTTTTCTATTTTTATTCCAACTTACTATATAAAGCAATTTTGATGTAATAAACAAATATACACGATTTTAGCTTAGGTTAGCTTAAGGTTTGGGTGATTTGGTTAGTTCTTCTTCAATTGTTCTTGGATTGACACCCCATTTGGGTTGAATGTTGACTATTCATCATCCTCTCCATTACTACAGTTTGTATTTCTTCATTCCTTGCTTTCTAGTTAATTTACAAGCTTTCTAATTTAGGTTTACATGCTTTATTTACATGCTTTGATTACTTGCTTTCTAGTGTAGTTTTATCGCGTTTCTTTATTGCGTTTATTTATCGCGTTTTTAACATGCTTTCTAGGTAAATTAAATTAGGTTGTGTTTGAATTGAACTCACTCGGGTTAACACGTTGCTTTGCCATGGTGATGGTGTTTACGGTTTTATTTTGGGTGCGTTGTCCTAGTTATTGCGCCTAGGAGATTTGACGGGGAATATCATGTATGTTCCGTGCTTACGGCCTTTCGTGCGCAATTTACGGGATATTTGTTGATGCTAAAATCTTATTAGGCTTTTATGAGGATTTAGGGGCGTAACAACCATTGATTTAATTAACTGTCGAAACGAGACGCATTTATAATAACTCGTCGACCCATGTAACTATTTTATATAAATTAACCCGGGTGAGGGATATTCGACGCAACCTATAGTTTTACTCGCTTTCTTAATCTAGTTTCAATACCTTGCCTAGATTAACATTTCCCTTTTATGCATCTTTTACTTTTTAGTTTGTAATCACATTTTCCCTTTTTATTTCAGAATATTAAATCATATAAATTCTAGCAACTCGTCCCAGTAGATTTTTTATACCCGACTTACCGCTATACTCACCAGTTGAGTGTAGTAGTAACTTAGGTTTGTTTGTATAGTCGCGGGGAGACAGAAAATAACGACTGTGCACTTTACAACCGCACGCCTCTCGCGCGTTATCAACAACCTTGAGGGGATATGAAGTGACTACAAAGATGGAGTGAGCCTCGAAGTAATGTGTCAGCTTCTTTGAGGCTATCACTAGGGCATAGGCGAGCTTTTCTAATTGCAATTACCGTTGCTCGGCATCCAAAAGTATCTTTCTTGTATAGTAGACCAGATATTGACCTCCCTCCCTTTCACATACCAAGGCAGAGCTCACTTCGTGGTCTGATACAACAAGGTAAAGATATACATGATCTCCTTCTAGGGATCACGAGCAAGGGTGGTCTTCTGCGATATGTCTTGAGTTCTTCAAAGGCTCTGAAGCAGTCCTCGCTTGGAAATGAAGCGATTGAGTGCAACGAGCATCCCACTGAGCTTCTGTACATCCCTTATCATTTGATGGGTTAGACTTTGTTAACGGAATTAATCTGGTCGGGGTTCACCCCGATTCCTCTCTCACTGACCAGGTAGACAAGGAATTTTCCAGACTGGACACCGAATGAACACTTACTGGCATTAAGTTTCATTCGATATTTCCTGAGGGCATCAAAAGTCCCTGCCAGGTCGGAGAGGTGATAATCTTTGATTTTACTCTTGATGAGCATGTTGTCGATATACACCTTCATATTCTCCTCTATTTTCTTTTTGAACATTCTAGTAACCAGTCGCTGATAAGTCGCTCCTGCATTCTTAAGGCTGAAGGGCATAACCTTGTAGCAATATAAACTAACAGGACTTATGAAGGAGGTCTTATCTTAATCTGGCCCGTAAAGGGGGATTTGATGGTATCCAAAGTAAGCGTTTAAAAAGGCTCATCCTTTCATGAGTTGCTATGGCGTCGACCAATTGATTCATCTTTGGGAGAGGGAAGTTGTCCTTGAGACAGGCCCTGTTGAGGTCATTGAAGTCAATACAAACTCTTCTGCTTCCATTGCTCTTATGAACTACCATTGGGTTGGATAACCATTTAGGTAATTGGACTTCCCGTATGAAACCTGCATTCAATAACTTCTTGACCTCTTTCTCTACTGCTTTTTCTTTCTTTGGCACTGTTCGGTGAGCCTTCTGTGTGATTGGCTTGAAGGCTGGGTCAACGTGCAACCGATGATAAGCGATGGCAGGATCTATTCCCAATAACTCGTAGGATTCCCATGCAAAAACATCCAAGTTGCTCTGGAGGAGCGTGACTAACTCTTTCTTCTCGCGATCAGTTAAGGAGGAACCAATTAGAAATTTCTTCTCAGTCAAGCTGCTTCCAGTCGCGACCTCTTCTGGGTCTTCGATGACTCTTTTTGGGAGGTGGAGCCTAGTTTCCTCCATTCCCGGTCAATCGTACCTTAGTTGTTATTTGGAGGGTGGAAAATCTTGGGCTTCCTCCTGAATCTTCGATTTATCTATTTTCCTCTCCTGCTTGGGTCGAATGGTCGAGTTAAAACACTTTCTGGCCAAACCTTTGTCGTCGTGGATCTCAACCACTCCCCGATCTGTAACACACTTGAGCTTTTAATGGTATGTTGATGGTATGGACTTCATTGCATTGAGCCACCCTCTGTCGAGGATGGCATGGTACGGAGACTTAATGTCAACTATAAGAAATTCAATCATTTTTTTAATGTTTCCCGCTCTAACTGGAAGGACAATCTTTCCCAAAGGAACAGGGATTTTTCCAGCAAAGCCGACCAATGGAATGGTGGCTTCTTTGAGGTCTGCAACACTCAGCCTCAACTTTCGAAACAACTCCAGGTACATCACTTCGAATGAGCTACCTTGGTCGATGAGCAATCTGTCGACATCCCAGTTGGTTATCCTGAGTGTGATGACTAGGGCATCATGATGTGGGGTTCTAACCCCAACCAAGTCCTCTTTTGTGAATATAATATGCTTGTAATAATCGACGTCCTCCGGTCGTCGACGCTTCTGGACCTGAGTTTTGGCGGGATCAATCTGAAAGTCCTGTATGACTGCAGTGAGCTTCTTGACTTTCATCCGAGCATCATTTCATTGTATTTTCTTGAGGTCTGATGCCCCACGAATTACTACGAACTCGTGGTCGATATCCTCCTCGAGGACGTTATCGTGCCTTTATTATCCATTTGTTGTTGCCTTATTCGTCTTCTTTTTAATGAACTCGTTGAGATACCCAGCCTGGGTCAACTCCTCATGATGAGATTTGAGGGCTTTACAGTGCTCAGTTTTGTGGCCACCCTCTTTGTGGAACCCGTACCTTAGTGCGTTATTCCATTTGGTGGGGTCTCCTCCCATTTTCCTTGGCCACTTGATAAATGGATCATCTTTGATCTTGGCAAGAATCTTGTATATTGGTTCCTTGAAGACTATATTCACAACCTGAAATGCCTTCGAGGGATCATTTTTATTTCCATTTTTACCCCCATTCTTATTCCCTTTGTTTTGAGACTCGTTCTTCTCCACTCCTTTGCTCGCCTTTGCGCGACCATTATCCCCTGCGTTAAGATGGGTTACATTTTTTACTTTGGCGTATTTCTCTATACGATCCATTAAGTCGCCAATGGATATACCCTCCTTCTTAGTTAAGGATTGTTGCAGCAGGTAGGAGCTTGGCAAATCAATTTCAAAGGACGCTACGACTACCTGCTCTGAGCAATCCTCGATTTCATTAAACACTTCCTAGTACCTCTTGCATATTCCCTGAGGTTCTCCTGTGGCTTCTTTTTCATGGTAAGTAATGCATCCATCCGTTTCAGATGGAAGCTACTTGTTATAAAGCGAGCTGTGAATAACTCAACCAAAAATTTAAAAAAATTTATGGACATGTATGGTAATCTCTCGAACCACTTTTGGGCCATATCGTGCAAGCTCGAAGGGAAGATACGACAGTTGAGCATACATTATGACTCCATAGGGTCATGGCTTACCGATATTAACGGACATGATCAATGGGATCAGTCTTCCCATCGTAGATCTAAAATATAGGGATTACGAACTTTTTTAATGCCTCTTCTTCTTCTATTACCGTTGAAAAATGGGACTTCATTTGGGTTTTGAGCTCTCTTCTGGATAACTCTCGCGTGGATCTAGCTCCACAAAAGGCTCGGTATTGGTCCATCTCTCTTTGGACCAAACTCTTTATAATGTCGTTCTGCCGACCAGGACTTATGTGGCGTCGAGCTTGTTGAGATCGTTCTGATCGATCATCATTTAACCTATTTTTCTCAGTTCTTTCTGAGCCACGTTTGGGTCTTCTTTCTCCACTGCGAGACTTTCTCTCTTGAGGGCTAGGAGTTCGATCGTGGCGTCGTCTCGTATTCCGGTGGAGCTCTCTCTCCATTCTTTCTAGTCACCTTTTCAGGCGAGCATTTTAATTTTCCTGTCGGCGTGTGGTCTCTTCTTGTTCTTGGAGTCTGTCTTTATAAGCATCAATTAATCTAAGATTTTGGTGGACCTGGGAGGTCCTCGTCTTTCCTCGAAGATCTGTCTTTGTTGGCGGAGTCTAGGGTTTGAATGATAAATCTCAAACCTTACCCTTTGAGGGATAGGCTATTCCTGGATATCACCTGCTTGAGGGACATTACTACTGTGGTGAGACATTGCTGGCTTTCCATTTGATGAGTGTTTTCATAGGAATAACAGTCACTTCCCACAGATGGCTTGTGGTGATAAAAAACACAACACAAATTATAGAAGAAAGCAATCACCAGAAGATTAAGAAAATCATGCAATCACGATACAACAATATACGTGGTTCGATAAGTTGCCTACGTCCACGGAGAGGTCTACTGCTTTTTATTAAGTATCTCTCAAGAGGGTTTCTCCTAGGGATGGAAACGGGTCGGTTCGGGGTCGGGTTTTAACTCCCCATCCCCGTTAGAAATACCATTCCCCGTCCCCGCCCCATTCCCCATTATAACGGGTTCGGGGATCCCCGTCCCCGTTTAAAACGGGTATCGGTTTCCCCGCGGGGAACCCGTTTCCTTTTTTTAATATAAAAAAATGCATTTTTTTAATATAAAATATTCATTTCATCTAAATATTTTCCTTCTATCAACATTTATTACATTTATAACAAAAATATTGTCCGCATACATAAAGGGCATTTTTACCTATAAACAAAGATAAAGGAATCTTAAAAATAAAAAATAAGTAGTATAAACAAATATATTGACATAAACCAAATATCCAGAAGATTTAATCAGTACTGAAATTTGATGAGACATCCATGGTTTCTAAGACAAATCGCAACTGGAAATAAAGATATTGACATCCATGCTAGATGAGACATCCAGGGTTTCTGAACAATCTGAAATTTGAAGCTAAAAATGAACCTATCAAAATAGTTCACCGCAATAACAGTTGTATGGGTGGAGAATGAGTAATGGGTAACTGCATTTAATATCCAATCCACAGCCTCGCGGGGAAATAAGCCCAGATAAGGATTGTTGTTGTTGTTGCACAACTAGTGATAGTGGTGTTCTTTGGAGAAGAGAATTGATAGGTCGTTGTCTTGGTCCAGTGAGAGTAGAGGGGAAGGGTTAATGTGGTCGCAAATATAATAAATACTATCTTGGTGAAAAAAATCGCAACTGGAAAAAAATGAAGAACACCTAACCTCCCACACAGGTCACCGGCGCAGCAGAGGGATTTCGTCGGCGCAGCTCACGGCGTGGTCGCAGTGGCGGAGGGATTTTGAGGGATTTTGGTTTTGAGCGAGGGAGGCGCCAAGGAGAGGAGAGTTAGGGTTATGAGAGAGTTATGTCCGTCCCTTTCTCATTTATTCTTTAGTTATTATATCTTATATATTTATTATAATATTAATATATACAACATATTTTATAATATATTAATATTTCGGGTATCCCCGTGGAGACTCGAGGCTATACCCGAAACCGACCCGAAATTTTTCGGGGATTTTTTTAACTCCCCGAACCCGCCCCGATCCTCGATTTTTCGGGGATTTTTTGGGGATTTTTTTTCGGGTATCCGCGGGTACCCGAATTTTCGGAGAAAATTGCCATCCCTAGTTTCTCTGTTACATGCCCCTATACCCCAGGTCAGGGGTCACAATTTATTTATTATCGAATGTGGTTGTAAACTCCACGACAAGTCATGAATCCCTTGAATATCTCTATGAGATTCTTAGGGATATACTTGGTCTTATCTCGGGTTAGTTTAATAAACATGGCCCATAATTTGGGTCGGGCACTTAATTATCCCTTATGGGCGTGGTCGTCTACTCTTATGGGCTAATCGAAATGCGTACCCACACTCATCATACTACAACAAGGCCAATAGGAATCTTAAACTTATTTACATCATATGCACTTTTGAGTTTTATATATACTCATGGTTTTTCCTTTTAACAGTTTTCTACTTTCAGATAAAAATGTACGAATTGAAGGACCAAGCTCCACAAATAAGTGAACGAGATAAAATAAAAAGATACTTTAAAAGGACGGAATTTGAAGATGCACTATCCAATAAGGAAAAAACAATAATAGACTGGCTCTTGAGTAATGATGTCAATATTGAACTACTCAAAGATCATGAATTATAGGTCCCCTTTTTTTATGTGTACTTTAGGTGAAAATAATTTTTTCAAACAATTTTTTTTCCACTTTTAATATGCACCAATTTTGTGAACCAATTATACTTAACCCAATTTTATCTTGTTAATCCTAAACATGCATCTAGTGTGATTAAGAAAGTAAAATAAATCAAGTCCTCAAAATACACAACGTCGATGTATGAGGAAACCGCTAAGGGAAAAAACCTTGGACGGCCTAAGCCAGACAATCAATATGATACGATTTTACAAAGTACAAACAATAGACTAACTCAACAACTCGATACCCACAAGCCTTGACGCTCTTTTATGCCTCAATTGCTCCTCCACAATGCAACACATGAGTTCACGTACGACAGGTCCACAACACACGAGTCCACGTAGGTCTCGGTATCCATCGATCCAGCTTTGGCAACCGCCTATAATTTAGAAATCGGAGTCCATCGCTTCTTCACCGTAAAACTCGATGAAATAATGTTCAACATAGATGACCAAACTCCATATGGTGCTAAATACAAGATCTTTAAAGCGTATGTGTATGAAAGATCGGATCTTGAAACACAGAGGATGTTTTCAACTTTGGAAACCTTTGTAAACAAGTGCAATAAAATGAAAGGATTTTGTTATGTAATTTTGGTTATGCACACCACAAAATTCGGAGCAAAAATCGCCTTAAATAAAAAACCTTAAGCCGACAAGTCGTTAGAACGATATTGGCCCGTCATTCGAACGATATGTCAATCTTATTAGAACGAGAACTACATGCCGTTTGAACGACTTTCACATGTAGTTAGAACGATTGTAGATGTCATTTTATCCTTCAAAACTCAAGGGAAGAATCCATACGACTCTAAAACATATTTATCTCAGAATATACGAAGTTAAAACATTTTAAAATCATTTTTGAATAAAATAACATCCTTAAAATATTTTTCGAGTCCCATAAACATTATGTGTTCATACGTGAGAGTATCTCGAAATGAAATATGATATGAAGATGTGAAATGTGCACTAATAAGCACGACATGATCTATCTCGAAGCTTAGCGGCTACGTGTTCAAAACAACGTCATAGACTATGTGGGAAACGTGACAAGATAAAATCTATCTATGACTCAAATTGGTTTTTGTCCGGAATAATGCCAATACATACAAATTGACACTATTTGAAAATTTGTCCTTATATAAATGCGCGAGATAAAATAATAGGTAAGATCGAACAGTCTTGAATAAATACACGCATAATTCATCACGACTCATTTGAACAAATTTCATTCACATTATGCTAACTGATATATTTATTTTATTTCAGTGTTGACTGTATCGTGTTCTGTATAGACTACATGGAACAAATTGCCAAAGGAACTGCGCTCAAAACGTCATTTGAAGATGACGAAATGCTCCAACAAATAGCATATATATCTAATGATTTTTTATTCGTTGGTTTTTAATATGAGGGAAAATAATTGTAAAGTTTTTTTTGAATTTTTTTGTTAATAGGAGGACAAATGATTGTATTTTTTTATTCAATGTAGGTCCATATAATTTGTAGTAAAAAAATGGTGCCGTTGGCACGGACCATTCAACACGTAGGCTATAAAAAGGAATAAATATATTCTAACATTAGTAAATGCATATTGTTTGAATGTTTATATATTAAAATCAAGTAAAGTACGAGCATATGATGCGTATACTTTGTAGCAGCTTTGTGTGCCCATAACAAATAAAGAATCCCAAAGTACAAGCATAACATTACAAAGTACAAGTAAAATATAATCATAATTTCACGTGTACTTTGTAATGATATGCATGTACTTTGCAATGTGTGTCCAGAACAAATAAGGAATCACATAGTACACATAAACACTACAAAGTACACGTACAACCTTACAAAATTTCACGTGTACTTTATAATTCTATGTGCGTACTTTTCTTTATTTACTTATACTAAACCAATATTCAAAAATTACACGCACAACATTACAAAGTACACGTAAAAATAAAAAAGAATTACACTTGTACAACATTCTTTCCAAATAATTACACATGTACACCCCCTATACTACACTATTTATTAAGTCAACATCGGCCAAATACATTCAAACCTTGGAGGTTTACACATTATTTACTTCATTTATCAATGCAACCACCACCTACCATAATTATTAGGATTAAAATTCTAAACCTTACTTGGTCTATAAAAAACATAACCTTGTCGTAATCTTTACCATTCTAAGTTAGAATACGACAATGTCAAAATGGTTGTACCAACAGAGTCTTTAAGAGATGCTCATGAAAATGAAAACAACTGTAGGCAAAAATTACGAATGATTAAGGAAGAAATTCTCTATATCATTCGAGCAATCGACGCCTTTAACGAATACGTTAAAGAAGGCTCCCCTGGACTCTCACCCATCTCGTACGACTTATTTCAAGAGGATGTGCCGCTGACGAAAATGCACGAAGCTCTCATCAATTTCTATACCTATGAGGCAAAAATACTTATGGAAAATTGTATGAAGGACATGGATTATATGACTGATGTCCTTTCGTCGTTGGAGCAGAGAATTCGTATCATCTCGAATTTTAGCGGTGCTCTTCTAGACCCCACCGACAGTCTCCTTCAATTTTCAGATGATATTTTTTATACTTGATAGCTCTTTTTTTCCAAATTAGTTGTAATTTTTTTTTTCCAATTCAGTTGTAATTTTTTTTTATTAATGAATGAAATTATTTTTTCTTTTAATGCATGTCTTTTTATGTTGATGATAATAGTCTTATAATACAAAATTTAAAATGTTTCTTGCACTCACCACAATTAATATAGGAGTTAAGAAAATATAGAGATTATGCATATGCTGACAATTATATAATGAAAATATAGAAAGCATGTATATACTGACAATTATATAAAAATGAGACAAACATAACTAAAAAATCAATTAAGATTAAACATTTTCAATGTGCGTGTACTTTGTGTTTCATTTGTGTACTTTAAGTTAGTACACGCATTATTTATTAAAGTACACTCACATTGACAATGATTTTAGATATATTTTTTATAAAGTACATGCATAAAGTATATTTTTTATAAAGTACATTTTTGTACCGAAATACATTAAATATGGAGAGAACATTTTTGTACATTTTTATAATGTATATTAAATACATTTTTGTACTGAAATACATGTATTAAATATGGAGATCACATATATCTTATAAATTAAGAATATTGTCGCTAGCGCAGACCATTATCTGACAATACTCTGATAATAATGCCACTGGCACTGACCATAATACATGTAAGAATATGAAAATATGAGTGACTTCTTCATCAAATATTGTAAGATAATATAATATAAGCAAAACCTTTAAAAAAATGCCAACAAAACAAATGGAATACTAGGTTGTGCACCGTAAATGAGAGAAAGATAGTAAATGGGGGACGGAATTTGAGAATTTAACAGCACTAGATATATTCCCACGCGGTGTACGGGAAAGACAATAGGCTTGTTGACCTTAAATGGATTCATCCATTTGATCCAAGTAGTTCGTGGTTATAGTTATGAGTAATAAGAAAGAACAATTCATTATTGGACATAAAAATCCTAATGCATAACAAAAAGTTCAGCATCCACAAACTACTACTCCATATAATTTCCTAGTGATTGCTTGTGATGAAACCTTAAGATACTTGAAAGAGCAATGACCATTGTTAAGGGTAAGAATAATAAGACTATTTTGAGAAAGAGAGTACCTGGATTCAACACTTATTGTTTAGTATTGAATTTGTATATGAAAAAACACCCTAAAATAGGTCAATAAGTTTTGTTTTTCATTCACAATTGTTCCAAAATGTAGGCTTATCACCTAAACTAAGCCAAAAATGTTATAAAAGAAGGCTTTTGATATTTTCATTATACATCCTATAGTAAGGAGGTGAGACAATAGGAGCATTTCATCAATATGATAAATCAAAAAATGTTATTAGCATGCCAACAAATAACACTACTAGAAAAATTATAATTAAGGACACATGCATTAGGGACAAATTTTAAGTTGTCCTTTTAAAAATGTATAAGGGACAACAAAATTTAATTGTCCTTTATAATAAATCCAAAAGGACAGCATTTTTTTCCCGTCCTTGATAACATGTTGAAAATAGTTTTAAGGACAATATTTTATTACCGTCCCTTATAAGCCATCAATAAGGATAGCATATAGTCGTCCTTTAAAATATTTCATTCCATCCTTTCTTTTACTCCCATTCCCTCTTATATTTTTTGGTCAAATATTTTTCTCACCAAATAACTTACTCATCCACTTTTCTCTCCTCTCTTACCCGATACGATTAAAGCCAAACCCTACATTCACCAAATCTCTACTCGCTCGCCCTCTCTCTCATGAAACCGTCGACGGTGAAACCTCGAATCCCTCTCTCTCGTCTACGTTGGCCTTCTCCTCTTTCTACGAAGAATATTGGTCGTAGCTAAGTTAGAACTGATTTTCCCTCTGATTTTGCGATCTAATTTTTTATTTCATTTTGCGATTTGTATGTGGAAAATTACTTTAATAGTATAATACTATAGCTTCTGTTGATATTGGTGTGCTTGAGAAATCATATATGGAGATGCTCTAAATTGATTATTTATTTTAATTGAAGCATTATGTGTTATGTGCGTGACTGGTGATTTAGAATCTATTGTACAAAGTTGTGTCTTATTTTGTTTAGCTTTAAATAGTGTGTATAAATTTTCATTTGAGATTTCCTTTAAAAGTTGGATAATACCTTATTGCCTAATCCTTGTAATAACTGTTAAAGTTAATGTAACTACATCTCCCATAAATAGGTGAGCTTGCTTCTGAACAAGGCTTATATTATGTCAAAGCTTTGGGATGGCGCTCTTATTGTCTTTGCGGGAATTTTAACTGTACCCCAAAGGTATATTCATTATATTCCTTATTCCACTCTTTCAGCTTCAGGGAATTAACATTCTTACTTTTGCTTCATGTGTTGTGTGTCTGTCTCCAGTGACCTCTCTAATAGTTTACATTATTTTCAATGATCTCAATAATGCTTCTAATTGTCTTTGTTGCTTCAGAGTCCAACGTACAATTTTACATCATAACAGAAAGTATCTTTTTATTCTATTTCCCTTATCGAAATATTCTTTAGGTTGGGTTATTTTTGAACAGTATGTATTCGTCTGATTGCACTTGAATCTGTCTGAACTTCATAGGGATAATTTAATTCAGACAGCACATAGAGAAGACATGTATGCGACTTTTAATGCATCAGTTAGTTCGTTTAGTGAACATTTTGATCCAACTTCACACAGAGAAAGCAAAATATTGAACTGTGAAAAGGGTATGGGTTGTAATTATTCTACTGATGCTACAATTCAGTCTGAGACTCAGAGCACTTTCAACCCTGATGTACCTCTATCGTAGTTTGGGGTGGATTTCAATGTGGAGAACTTATCACCTGATGAACCAATTGGAGCCACAGAGGATGAAATCCTACGCAAAGATTGTACCACATTTTTATTCGAGTTACACAACACTTCTTGTCATTTTCCATCTGACGTTGATTCTCCTAGCATGGAATTGTGGCTTGTTGATGTGGAGAAAACAACTTATGACCCATCAGCCTGGACCCCAATGGAAATAGAAACTGCAACAGACAGCTTAGACTGCACCCTCATGGATCACCCTCTAAAGCTAAGAAGCACGTATACTGAAGTTGAGGTGCTTTCTGTGTTCTTAAGCTTGTGCCTTTTACTTTTATTCTCACAACATGCTCTAGTCCCATGATACTAATTCTTAAAGTTTTGTTTGGTTCGGGGTTAAAAGTATAATGGTGAAAATCATTTCATATGTTAGGACTTAAGCTTGATTCATTTTTTTATATCAAAAGTAACACAATTATAGTAAAAAAAAACACAACTTTTACAATTTTATATGCATGGAAACTTATTTCGAAACAACTAGGTGAAAATACTTTCCACCCAGGTGAAATTATTTCACCTGGACCAAATAATGTCTAAAGTATAGAATTTAGTCTTAGTTAAAGGGAAATATGGAGATTAATGTTTCTCCGTATTTTGTAGGATTATTCGGGAATAAAAGACTCAAATGGGAATCCCTTGGTGACCAGCTACAATAGATGTTTCTTATAAACAGTTGACTGCATATGGTAAGTAGTCCTCAGTGTTCCATTCTCCTTGATGCTGTTTTTAGCTAACTGCTTTTGCATTTTTCAGAGTTAAATTCATATGTATAAAGGATCAAACAATAATGTTTTTTTTCTTAATCTCGTGTTGAACTATTATTTTGTGTTGTTTTCTGTTGTTCTGTGAAGAATAAACTATATACTATCGACTTTGAGATGCATCGTCGAAAGGAGATCTTACAACCTCTCTTTTATTAATTGAAGACCATGCAAAGTAGGCTGATACAGTGTAATGTTTTTGACTTGCAGGTGATCCGAAGGTCTTCAAGCTGCTAGGGTTCTTGCCCCAATACCAAGACATGCTATGAAATGGACTCCTGGATTCCCTACAACTGTGATACAAACTATTCACTCATCGAAAGATTTTACACAAAACACACAAAATATTTTACACATAACGCGCAAAAGATACTAATGTGAAGCGCGATTGATCTCGTTCAATAAACTCAAACTCTCCTCATCTATGTTGTTTCTAATTTCGTAATTCATGAGTGTAAACGCCAAGACAAGGTTTGCTTTTATTCTCATTTAGTTTTTACGATTTTGATTCAATTTTTTTGTTCAGATTTGATGTTGCTAGAGTTGTGCTATATTTTAGGTTTTGGGTTCTAGTTTATATATGTATATTGTATATTTATCAATATATATTAAATGGAAAAATGGCCTGAAATAGTAGCAAAAAGTAGTCGAACGTAAAATGGCTTAGTTTATGACCTTATTTAGTTAAATTGATGGAAGGAATTTATTGCTGGTTTGGTTGTGGAATTTGTTACTGCTGTTGAGTTTATTTTAAATGTTAAAACAGGTTTGATTTAATGATTTAGCAAAGGAAATTATGTTGAAATTTTCTAAAATTAATATACGTTCTAAATTGATTAAAAACATGTCGTTAGAGGATGAAAGCAAAAAAAACGATCCCGTAAGAGGCACAAACACCTCGCACGGGACCAATGTAACACGCAAGAACCGATAGCATAATCACGGGACTATCGGTTTGAGAATATGACGATAATTTGGAAAAATCTAGACTTGGGTTTAAAACATGCGATTAGAGGGTAAAAACCCAAAATAACATCCAAACGGTCCCGTAAGAGGCATGAAGACCCCACACGGGACCAATATAACTCGTAGGAACTGACCGTGTAGTTACGGGACTCCCGGTATGAGAAGTTGGTGACAATTTGCACAAATCTAGACTTAGACTTAAAAACGTGCCTTTAAAGGGAGAAAACTCAAAACAAGCCCCCAAACAGCCCTGTAAGAGGCCCGAGCACCTCACGTGGAACAAATGTAACTCGTAGGAACTTACCGCGTGGTCATAGGACTCCCGATTTAAGAATATGACGATAATTTGAAAATATCTAGACTTAGACTTAAAAACATGTCGTTAGAGGGCGAAAGCCCAAAAAGTTTCCAACCGGCCCCGTGAGAGGTACGAACACCTCCTACGAGATCAATGTAACTCATAGAAATTGACCGCATGGTCACGAGACTTTCGATTTGAGAATATGACGATAATTTGCAAATATTTAGATCTAGGCTTAAAAATATGTCGTTAGATGGCGAAAAACTAAAACAACCTTCAAAATGCATCGTAAGAGGCATGAACGCCTCGCACGGGATTAATGTAAAGCGTAAGAACTAACCGCGTGGTCATGAAACTCTCGGTTTGAAAATATGATGATAATTTGAAAATATCAAGACTTGGGCTTAAAAACATGTCGTTAAAAGGAAAAAACCCAAAATAGTCCTCAAACGGTCCAGTGAGAGGCACAAACACCTCGTACGAGATCAATTTAACTCGTAAGAACTGACCGCGTGGTCACGGGACTCCCGATTTGAGAATACGATGATAATTTGAAAATATATTGACTTAGGCTTAAAAACATGTTATACGGCGAAAACTCAAAACAACCCTCAAACGGCCCCGTGAGAGGCACGAACTCCTCGCAGTGGATCAATGTAACTCGTAGGAACTGATCGCGTGGTCACGGGACTCTCGGTTTGAGTATATGACGATAATTTGAAAATATATAGACTTACTCTTAAAAATATGCCATTAGAGGACGAAAACTCAAATGAATCCCCAAACGGCCCCGTAAGAGGCATGAATACCTCACACGGGACCAATGTAACTCGTAAGAACTAACCACGTAGTCAGGAGACTCCATGTTTGAGAGTATGATGATAATTTTTTAGTATGATGATAAGTATATGCAATTTTTCAGCTTGAATATGATTTTTTTAAAATTATTTGATTACTGATATCATCTCTTTTTGTATCTTATTTTTTGCAAGATGGTTTACACACAAAGAAGTCAATGGTTTACAACTGGGAGATTGCTTATGTGTTATGATTGTGCGGATTTTTATAATTTTATTATTTAATTTTATGGTTGTGCGGGCTGTTATAATTTTATTGTTAAATTTTACGGTCGTTCAGGCTTTATATTACGCAGGTTTTGTATTAACATGTTTTATAACATCCATAAAACAGAGAAAATTTTGTCCAATTTTTTTCTTGGTATGTGAACTATTAAGACTTGTAATATTTTTAAATTTGTATGTACATTAGTTTATCAACAACGTGTCAGATTCACAATTTATGAATTTTCTTTATTTTTTTTCAAATAATAAATATTTTTTCTTTCATATTTGAAATTTGCTGATTTTGTTGATTTGTTTTCAAATAATAAATCTAGTTTTTAAAAAAATGCATATTTATAGGACACCTACAACTGTCTTCAAAGTATTAATTTGGCTTCACGTTTTATGTGCCAAAATTTATTTAGGACACCTACTGTTGTCCCTAATACTCCGTTTTAAAGGATAACAACATCTTTCCTTATAGATATATAGTAGTTCTTGGATTTAAAAGGACAGAGCTAAAAGGACGGCTTCTTGTAGTCCTAAAAACTCAAAAGCACACCACTGGCTGTCCTTTTAGCTTTTTATGATGCCCACCTGATAGGATGGCTCTTCCTGTCCCTATGACTGTCCTAAATACTATTGGGGACAACAAATGGGCTTTTAGGATAGCAAATTAGTTGTCGTTGATTGTCATTTTTCTAGTAGTGTATCTAAACAAAAGGAGAATAAAAAAACAAAATATCTTCATCCATAAAGGTTGTTATGCATCATTCATAAAAAATATACCCAGAGTAGTATTGAAGTGCATCCAGGAAAAAATGTATTTTAATATAAATTTATTACGGTAAACACCATCATTTATACACTGCACATATATTAGAAAAAAAGTATAGATTAAATTTAAAATTATTGTACTTCTAATACTAATAAAGTTTACATTTAAAGAGAAGACAACAACCACACCTCACAGTCATGTTGTTCAAATTCAAACTGCCAAAACAAATCAAAAGAAAAGAAGATATAAAAATAAATGATAATTATAATATGGCAATGGTGATGGGGAAGAGTAGAAAATAGAGTAGTCCTAAATAGAATTTGAAATAATATATTTCACATTATAGTTAAAGACCTTGAAACATAAAGTTCATTAACTATCCAACTTAAGCATATATTTATAACTCCAAGTGCATTTTTTCAAATATAACTACGGAGTGTGGAACTTTAAAGTTTGCGACACACTAATCTAAAAGTGTTTGGATTTAAATTTTCAAACGATTCATAGAAACTATCATCATTTCCCATAAACTTGATCGAATTCAGTTCAATCGAAAAATTAACATGATCTAATTCACTTCTTCAGATCCTTTATAATATATGACCTATTGTTTTTTTCGGAGTATGAATTACTGTATCATTTTCCATTAAAGATGATTTACAACTTTTTATGTTGAAGTACAACTCCAATTGCGGACACAATAATCCTCACAAAAATAACCTACCTTCCATTGGAGCCATTCTCCTACTACTTGAAACTTGAAATTTTCAAGCAATGTTACTAATCTATCTAAACACACAAATAGTTCAGATATAAAAAGTATGAGAAACGCAACACGATATATAAAATTAAAAAGTAGACTTCTTATTCTCATCAAGAACTAAAGCTCTTTAAATTCATATTGAAATGAAAAAGGACATTTTAATCTCAAATTGAACCTAATCAGAGAGAACCCGCTACACCGAAAATATGGAGATGACTCCAGAATTATTTAACGGGTCAAATGTAAAAAAAAAATTGTACTATGCTCGAAGCTCAGAACTTAAGGTATAATGAAAAATTGATGAATAGATAACTGAACCGTGTGAAGAAGTGGATTGCTTGACGTCAATGTTATGGTGACTATTGAATGTGGGTAACCATAGAAAGCAGAGCACCTAGATTTGCAAAAGTATTTTTCATTAATACAGGAAGAAAAAAACTAAGACCTTTCCATTATCAACAAATATAAAAGCTTCAAAGGTTAAAATATTCCCTTTATGAACATATATAAACTGGAAGAAGATGAAGTCTAAAAAACAAAAATATGGGCTGAAAATAAAAATGCCATATGATGAAATAAAGATATATGGCATAAACTACAAACCATCAATGAGACGACCTAAATCAATACATGTAAAAAAAATATTATGCTTATAACTTCTTTTTGTTTTCATTCAACGATTTTTTCTGCAACAAACAAACATGGAAAAAACAAAAGTAAAAATTATATATCCTTGAAATTATCTTCTCCAATATTTTCCGCTATGCATTTTGTAATATATCATTTTCTTTATTTCCTCACCAACTCGATATGTGGGGGCATCAACATACTTCTAGTGGATAAAATCTCATATAAATACCAAATCAAAAATCAAGTTTGACAAAGAAATATATCCCAATCTCATATTTAAACCCAATGTAAAGATTACTTAATGGAAACGATACAAATGAGAAACTTGTATATAAGAAAGCATAGATGATTTGGTGTAATAAAATGAATTTGAAAGTAGTAGAGACGTGTACAAAAATGTATATAAGGAAGCATCGAAATACCTATTAAATAATTTTTCAAACACCATAAAGGCAAGAGTTTAACTGTGTATAAGGAAGCATGGATGATTTGGCCTAATAATAAAAATAAAAAAACTGTAACGAAGTGTACAATAAAAATATGCGTATAAGGAACACAAACACCAATGTTTCTCAACATACGCACAAAGATTAGAACAAAAAAATCAGAACACAAGAGTCTCTTAGAACCCCGAAGAGAGAATTTAAATAGATCATACCTTAAATTTAAAACCCAAAATAAAATCAAGTGAGTTATAGAAACCTTATCAAGAGATTAGATTATACCTTAGATAATGGTGAGAGAGTGAGAATCAAGAGAGAACTTGTAAAATAAATATAATGAATAGATAAATACACCCAAACATAATACCTGGTCTGTAGAGAGAATGCTTGTGTTAATGTGTTTGGTAAAAGAGTTAGGTAGATCTAGGTTCATTTTCTTCCCAACTGTAGGATTATTTGCTTATACAAAAAATCCAAACTCAATAGTCGAATCATTTTATTCTAATAAACATCATCAAAATATAATAAACAAATTTAAATTTAATTAAGTGTGATAGATAAAGAAGTACCAGGGAGAAAATAGCTCTTTGTGGTTACTGTACTCGAAGAATGAAGGAGGGTGTAGCTGGCTAAGAGAGAGATAAGACATTTGTGATTTTTTAGAATTGAAAGAGGCGAGAGAGAAAATGTGTGAGCCGCGTGAGAGGAGTTTTGCACAGTGCCCATGCATTTGTTGTCTCGAGGCCACAATTTTTATCTAAAAAAACTCATTTGATGTGCCATGTGGACACACTAGATAAAAAAAAGGTTTTAACGCTTGTATGGCATTTTATAATATATAAAAGATTTGGTTTTGAATTCTTCTTGTAACTTATTATAAGGACCAAATTTCCAATTGAGTCTTGATGTAGTTTTGACTTATTCTCGGAACAAAACACGTTTGAGTCATAGGTAGATTTTTAATTGTCTGATCCTTACGAGACTATGACTTGTTGAAGATTTAATTGAAGACGTTGCGGCAAAGCTATAAGAATTTAATTATGCAGAAGTTTAATTGCTGTAATTTATCTTCTTCAAAGTTTAATTGCATTCCGAGATCACTCAGGTATGAATGCATAATGTTAATATGACTCAAAATTTTATTTTATAAAAAACATGGATGTTATTTTTTTAAATGTGTTTAAAAGTGTTTTTAAATGTTTACACTTCGTTTTAATCAGATGAGGATGGATTAGAGTTGGATAAGAATTGGTTTTAAGTAAAACTATGTTTTCAAAGTTAGATGCATCAAAACTCTAATCTGGACGACGTCGTTCAAATGGCAAACGTTGTCGTTCGAACGAGAGTTGTTGTCATTCGAAAGACGCAGTATCTTGCTCGAACGAGATCCTCCACAGCCTTAAAATATTTATAAATAGGTGTGTTCAGTTTTCTCGAAGGGTGTGCAGTGTGAAAAACAGTTTACCATACAGAAAGGTTTATGCACAAAGTTTTCTAAGTGTTTTCACTATAAAACATCCTTAGAGTTTCAAGATTCGAGCTTTTAATTATCATATGTTCTTGTGATCTTGTTGGCACTTGAGGTTCTATTAAAGATACATTGTTATTTTGCGGTGAAGATTCGACGGATAATGGTTTCGACATCGTAGACGACACAAGGCCATACCGGTGGAGACCGAGGCATTCGTGGAGGCGACTACTGTTGACGAGCATTGTGGAAGAAGGTTACTTTCCACGTGGACACTGTGAAGAATGGTAGAAGATCAGAGGAGCTTCAAGTCTCGTGGGTGGATCGAGTCGTTGTATAAGACTACTACCTGACTATGTAAAACCATTGTCATAGTGATTGTCTGGCCTGGGCCGTCCGAGATTTTTTTTCGATTGGGTTTTTCCTCGTACATTTGCATTGTGAACATTTCTTTACTTTATTTTGCTTGCTTTAATCA
This sequence comes from Sambucus nigra, assembly GCA_949130495.1. Classification (NCBI taxonomy): domain Eukaryota; kingdom Viridiplantae; phylum Streptophyta; class Magnoliopsida; order Dipsacales; family Adoxaceae; genus Sambucus; species Sambucus nigra. The sequence goes on along the minus strand of OX422220.1, from coordinate 283,195,907 downwards.
CTAGTTGCATGCTTAGAGTTAAACAAGATAAAATCTGGTTAAGTTAACTTGTGTCACAACTTTGTTTGATAAAATTGAAAAAGGGGTTTTAAAAAAAGAGAAAATTGGTTTGCAATCATCCTTAACTTAATTTCGGTAAAGCAAAAGTTTTTGTTGAAAGTTATAATTTGGGGACATACAAATTGGTATCAGAGCTAGAAATACCTTTTTATTGTGTTTGATCCCTGTTGCTTGTAAGGATGAATTTTGAAAATTATGATAGTTTTCGCACTGTTGTTTTTTATGGCACTAATTATACTTATTGGTAAATGCGAATGAAAAATGCTTTAAAATCCATTGATGAGCGTGTCTGGTTAGCTGTTGAATAAGGTTGGACACCACCTGTCACACGAGGGGGTGAGGTCACTTGTTTGAAACCCGTTGAGTCATGGACTGAGACTGAACATAGGCTTGCACTGTATAACTCTAAAGGTCTGCATGTTATTTCCTCACGTGTCATACCTGAAGAGTATAATCGTATCATGACTTGTGAAACTTCGAAAGAAGCTTGGGATAAACTTACACTCACTCACGAGGGAACGAGCATGGTTAGGGAGTCTAAGTTGTAAAATCTCACTACACAGTTTGAGACGATTAAGATGTTAGAGAGTGAGACGTTTAATGAGTTTTATACTAAATTGTCCACTATTGTTAATACGGTGTTTAACCTAAGTGAGAAGATTCCCGATAACCGAGTGATTAAGAAAATCTTGAGATCGTTGTCGAGTAGGTTTTATGCGGAAGTGACCGTTATGAATTCCCTTGGTATGCTTAACTCGTCGAAACTGGAAGAGATCGTAGGTGACCTGCAAACCTATGAACTCGATATGTTTACCTCTAAGCAAGTGCCAAAGAAAGAAAAGGGCATTGCTTCAAAAGCCCTGAAGGAGGAAACTAAAGTTTCGAATGATGATTTTGATTCCGACTTTGAGGATGTCATCTTATTGGCAAGAAAGTTCAAGAAGTTTCATCAAATTCATAAGCAATCGAAAGATGCCAAAAAGTTTGAGAAATTATAGAACAAGGGAGACTCCACCCCTAAGGATAATAGTGAGAAACCTATGAGAGATAATTCTGATAGGTGTTTTGAGTGTGAGGGGTATGGTCAAAAAGTAGCTGAGTGTCCCACTAGACTTGAGAAAGAGGGCAATAACCCGATAGCATACAACACCACCTTAAGTGATAGTGAACCGAAAGAGGGAGAGGATTCCCCCATTGAGCGTAACTTTGTTACGTTTATGGCATGTCATGTGATCGACAACGAAACTCATGTACATGACACTTTCGAGGCTGTTGAGAGTGCTTCCCGAGAGGGTGAGGGTGATGAGAGGGAGGATGAGGAGATCGACGTAGGAGAGTTGCAAGTTGCATTTTGAGAGTTGTTTGAGGAGACGGTAAAGGTTAAAAAGGCTAACTCGAAATTGCAACCTAAGTTGAAACAACGTGCCGTAGAAAATAATGATGTGTTAATTGAGGATCTTAGGGCATGGAAAACTTTGGGAGAAGCTAAAGTACATGAAGAAAAAGAGAGACGCCTTTAGAGGATTGATAGAGGCTTTGAAAAAGGAGGTGCTAGAGTTTGAGGAGTCTAGGCGTCTACTTGAGTGTAGGATTAAGAAGTTCGACGAGAGTTTGAGAGACTCATCTAGAGTTAAGTTTGATTTGGACGCAAGAAGTGAGAAGTTGGATAGGATGCTAGGCACCGTCCAAATTAAAATAAATAGGGGTGGTATTGGCTTTGATGATCGTGTTGTTCCCATTCCCCCCGCACGTGTGGGAGAGCCACGTATGAACACTAGAAAAGGTCCACATGTAGGTCACCGTCCATACCACCGCTACACTTGCGTGTTTTCTGGTAGGAAATGTCACCTTAGAAAGATTTGCTATGACCTTAGGAATGCTTCTTGAAAGTTTAGGAAGTTTAGGAATAAAGTTACCCCGATTCCCCCCACTCCCATGCGTCGTTACACACATACTTGGGTTAGGAATTCGGATTTGGTAGCTTTAAGAATAAAACTTCATGGTTCTCATTTGGTTGCACTTGATTCTGCTCATGCTAAATCTAAAGGTTGAGTGTGTGTTTGTCAATTTTATAAAATACCGCAAGTGCACGAGCTATTATAAAATAATTAGTGTAAGTACGGATCGAACCCATGGAGATTTGTCAATTTTTTCATTCAAAATAATTGTGATTGTACAACTAGACTAAATGGGATAGAGAATGATTATGAACTACACTAAATAAAAGCAACTACAATAAATGAGGGTAACAAAAGATATTTGTAAACAATTAGGAAATAATTACGATTCGGGGTCCATTTATCACGTGACTAATATTGCACACCAATTTTATGTTGTCATTCCTTTTTTATAACATAAATTAAACCAACTCTTGCCACGTTTAATTCGAAAAATAAGACGGTTATGATCAAAATATTTTTAACATCTCTAATAGACAGCAAAAATACCTATTCCCTTAGAAAATACAAGTTTTAAAGTTCGCTAATGTATTTAAGCATGGACTATCAAAACAATCAAAGTGCAAGCATAATCCATCAAAAATTACTAATTTTGAATCTCAAAACCTAATTTGACAAAACAATTTTGAAGGTTTTAAACACATTCTCGTGTAGTTTTAAAATCAATATCGAATCTTTGATAACAATTCAAACAAGTAGGGAATAAATAACAATCAAATTAACGTGCCAGTATTAGCCAACTATGATAAACTTCACCATAATCCTAATAGAATAATCAAGTTATCATAATGAAAGAGAAATTACAAGAATGAGTACATATTTTCATTAATAAATCAAACTTACAAATAGTTCTCTCAAAACAATCTTCAATCCTCTAAAAAATGATAAAGACTTGGCCCTCAAATTGAATACAATCCCCTTAAAAATTACTCTTTCTAAAATTCTCTCCCAAAATAATGAACCAAAGGGTCTTATTTATAGGCTTAGGAATGAGGTGTTTGAGTTGGAGTGAAACTCTCTTTGATTGGTTGTATTTGAGATGATAATTATCCCATGCAGTCTTGAGAAGAGTTTGAGATAATTGAGAAGCCCTTTTTTAAAAAATAATTATCCTCAATTTTGGCACTATTCACAGCACCAGCTTTAATCGCATTTTTTACCCCAAAACTTTAAAATCTCGTTTTCATCTGAACTTCAAAGTTGTGAGTCTTGTAAAGACCATTTCGAAAAGTTATGGCACAGACTCAACGGACACTCGAACGATTTTATAAAAAATATTTAGTATAGCTGTGTCAACCGTGTTGTGTCGTGTCGCGACGTATCGTAACAATTTTTGCACATTGACTCCTTTGTTGTCCAAATTTTCGGGGTACCTGTAAAAATGAAAAATGAAAATAATTAATTCAAATTTAGGGTCTTAGATATTTAAAAATTACAAAATTACCCCTCTTTGCATTTTAACCCCCGAAATTCATAAATTGCTCGTTCTAATCCGGAATTCGACCAAATTTCAGAGAGAACTTTATTTTGCCTAGATAAACACTTAAAAATTATTTTCAGGCTCATAAAGTTTGAAAAATTATGATTTAACCCCTAGGGTTACTAAATTTTTTTTAACTCAAATTTTATTCAAACTTGCATTTTTCTTTTATTTTACGAAAATGATTCTAAAAGCTCATTATTTATAATACAATGGGCCTAACAAGGTCTAGATTTGGGCATAATTTATACAAAATAATGCACTCATCAAATACGCCCAAACCTAAACTTTGTTAGTCCTCGAGCAAAACTAAAGTTTTAAAATCTAACTCACTTTCGTAGGAATCATGATTGCACTTAACATGTGCAACAAGCCGTTAAACCTCGAGGTTACCCTAGTGGGCAATTTTTTTCTCATGAGGGTTTGCAGTGAATATATCCACAAAATTCAAAAACTTGACTCAATATAAAAGACTCAAAAGTAATATAATCAAGTTTGAATGCAAACTTCATAAATATAATATAACTTCATTTTTCAATCTCAACTTATCGTGTGTGTGCGCATAGCCAATATAACCGTCCATTTTAAAAGATTTGATCGTTATATTTCTTATCCGAAAATTCGTTTTGATTTCAAAATCTCACGGGATGCACTCTCAATCGAACACTTGGGAATGGATTATTTTCTCTCGGTATATGTGAATAAAATAGAAAATTTAGGTGAGCAAATTTCACATATACATGATCAAAAACGGATTTTTTTTAACAACGAATGAATATGATCTCATGAATGGAAAATCGATTACTGTTTGAAAACCTTGAATCACACTATAGATCCTATTCATCTTCTCTCCACACTATAACTAACTTCACTTGAGATCGATTAGTACTTTCTTTGGTTGTATTGTAGGCTCGGATTGGGCTAGAAATAATGATTTTTGGAGTTCAAAATTTCTGACAATATAGCATTTTTTCGATATTTTGACTTTTAGGCACTTTTTCTTGCGACTTTCATTTTCCTTTTTTTTTTCTTCACATGCTCCATTTTTTCATTCTTTCTTTTTTTTTTCTTTTTTTTTCACACAACATTCTTTTACAAACTTCTTTTTTTTGCCTTTTTTTTTCAACCGTAATTTCACCATAGTATTCTAAAAAAATGGGTATCGTTTCTTTTTATGGGCTTTAGACTCCCAGTTGGAGTTAGGTATGATAATGGGTTTTCAACAAAAAGACATATTTTCTTTTTGGCTCAAATGCGCTTGCAACGGAATAATGAAAAAAATATTGGAGTTTACGCTTAATTTTGGGCTTTCAAATCTCAAGACGACTTACTAAGACTTCTACTGCTTTAAGATTCACATTTTGACATTTTGTTTTCAGTAATCGAACAAAACAAATAATTTGAGATCATCAACGAATTTATCACTGAAGGAAAGTTTGAGTTATTTTAACTCGTATTGATTTAAATCTCTCGAAAATGATAAATGGCACAAAATCTCACCGGGTTAAAATCTCCACATTTATTCGTTAAGCATATTAACTTTCGCCTCACTATCCATTTTCGATCATATTATATGACTAATGTATAAAAAAATTCATAAGTTTAGAGATCCATGAATTAATTCTATATTAAGAAATCGTTTTAAAACTCAATTATATTTAAAATCTTTTTGAATTTTTTGAAATTTTTCTGATTTTTTTATCTTTTCAAAAACATCATCATTACCCCTAAACCTAAATTTTACATTGTCCTCAATGTATGCTCAAATAAAAATATGGACAAAGAAAATAAAGTAAAGAAGTGAAATGACGATATTACCTGTGAACTTTAATTTGCTACCAACATCCAAAGTAAAAAGTGTATCTTAACAAACACACAAAAAAATACACTAATAATATACAAATCCATGAAAATTACCATCATCACCATAAATTAATAACCGAAACAATTGTGGGTCATTCCAATTAATAAACTTTATCGCACTAAGTGCTAAAATATCATAAATTTGAGAGCATGACAACACAACGCAAATTTTAATCTTAAATACATGGTCATAACGGTGCGCACCGACATCATCAATAATAAATAAATTTAAATCGCATTAGTCACATGTCGATGCATCACATGGGGATATCAAATTACAATAAGGATTCAAATATTTACTATCCCTTTTTCAAAAGTAATCACGTAAAATTGGGGATGCATACTCCACTCCTAAATGTTAAATTTTACGAAAAGCGCGGGAATAAGAGGTATCATGAGGCGATACACTTTCTTCATCAAAAATAAGAGGACCGTCATAAATACTTGAAGTATCGCTAAAATCAGATGACAAATCCTCAAATAAATTTTTCCACATATAAGAAGAATAAACATTTTTCTCAATTAAATTAGGAGAAAAATCTCGACAGAAATTAACATCCAAAATCATCACAACTTTTATACGTGTCTAGATTGTCAATTTTTTTCTCCTCACAAAATTGATTATCCCCACTTAATTCATGATTATTTTTAGAAATAGCATTATTATACGGTTTGTTTACCTCTTTCTAATTGATACACTTTTCTGGACAAATAGTAATTACAGGGGTTGGATTCTCATCCATAGCTTCTTTAATTTTTAAAATGACTACTGACTCATCTAACTCAAATTGAAATACGTAGTCATCTAAATTTTCAGTATTTTATAAAAACGCGTCAACAGGATCAATTAAGGAATACGATAAAGATGATGGGATAACAATATGAGGATCACCCATTATAATTTATATCGCATGAATTTTTATTTTTTTTATTTTTTTTAATTTAGAATGCAAAAGCAATTATAATTGACTCAAAATCTAATTAGACATCTCATACTCTTTGACAAGAGAGAATTTAAAATACGGCCAACCATGGTTATCGCCTCAAATCCCGCTTTTTCTCCAGGTAGGTGGTCGGTAGGAAGACTCATTAAAAACCATCAATCCTAGATAAGGTAAAACGGAATCGATTTAATAAGTTCGCGTTGGAGTAGCTTTTAATTCTAGTGTCGTTAACAATTTTATCATTAAGTCAATTTATGCAACGTGCTAAATTAAGTGCGAAATTAAACAACGCCGTAGCACACAAAAACGTACCTCCGGCGTGGACTTTTTACGGTCACATGCTTACACCGGACCGAAGTTTAAGTTGATATCGATCAGGAAAAAAATTCGCCTATGTTTCAGTCGTCCCCGAGATTTCCTTGTGCTTGTGGCAATAATGCACAAGTTTTCTTCACGTTCGATCACCGTTGCAAATTTTTTTCTGAATTTTTCCTCACAATTGCTATTTTTTTCGAATGTGCTTCTAAAATACACAAAAGAAATTACACCAAACATAAAATGCGACACAAAAAAAAAAATTAACACGACACGCGCACTAATGGCGTATTCAACATACAAACAAAAATGACTAGGTACACTTATGAAACATTTTTTTTAATATCTTTTATTCTGAAAATTATTACTCCGAAAAAAAAATATTTTTTTGAATTTTCGGATTTTTGTTTTAAAGGTTTTTTTTTATTATTTTTTTAAGGGTCAGCTAAATAAAAAAACGAAACTGGAAATTTTCATAAAAAATATTTTTTTCAAGTTTTTTTTATTTTTATGTATTTTTGTGATAAACTAGTGCTAAAAGTGTTATTTATTAAAAAAAATCTTAAAACTGATTTTTTTTTTACCCTGAAAAATAGAACTATTGTTGCTAAAAAAAATTTCTTCAAAATTTTCTCCTTTTTTTTGATGAATTTTTACTAACAAAAAAAAAATCGAACAAATCCCCGACAACGTCGCTAAAAACTTGTTTGTAATTTTATAAAATATCGCAAGTGCACGGGCTATTATAGAATAGCGAGTGTAAATACAGATCGAACCCACAGAGATTTGTCAAATTTTTCGTGCAAAATAATTGTGACTGTCCAACTAGACTAAATGGGATAGAGAATGATTATGAACTACACTAAATAAAAGCAACTACAATAAATGAGGGTAACAAAAGATATTTGTAAACAATTAGGAAATAATTACGATTCGGGGTCCATTTATCACGTGACTAATATTGCACACCAATTTTATGTTGTCATTCCTTTTTTATAACATAAATTAAACCAACTCTTGCCACGTTTAATTCGAAAAATATGACGGCTATGATCAAAATATTTTTAAACGTCTCTAATGGACGGCTAAAATACATATTCCCTTACAAAATACAAGTTTTAAAGTTCGTAAATGTGTTTAAGCATGAACTATCAAAGTGCAAGCATAATCCATCAAAAATTACTACTTTTGAATCTCAAAACTTGATTTGACAAAATAATTTTGAAGGTTTTGAAACACACTCTCGTGTCGTTTTAAAATGAATATTGAATCTTTGATAACAATTCAAACAAGTAGGGAATAAATAATAATCAAATTAACGTGACAGTATTAGCCAACTATGATAAACTTCACTCTAATCCTAATAGAATAATCAAGCTATCATAATGAAAGAGAAATTACAAGAATGAGTACAAATTTTCATTAATAAATTAAACTTACAAATAGTTCTCTCAAAACAATCTTCAATCCTCTAAAAAATGATAAAGACTTGGCCCTCAAATTGAATACAATCCCTCGAAAATTACTCTCTCTAAAATTCTCTCCCAAAATAATGAACCAAAGGGTCTTATTTATATACTTAGGAATGAGGTGTTTGAGTTGGAGTGAAACTCTCTTTGATTGGTTGTATTTGAGCTGATAATTATCCCATAGAGTCTTGAGAAGAGTTGGAGATAATTGAGAAACCCTTTTTTTAAAATAATTATCCCCAATTATGGCACTATTCATTTCACCAGCTTTAATCGTATTTTTTATCCCAAAACTTCAAAATCTCATTTTCATCCGAACTTCAAAGTTGTGAGTCTTGTAAAGAACTTTTTGAAAAGTTATGGCACGGCCTCAACGGACACTCGAGCGATTTTATAAAAAATATTTAGTACAGCGGTGTCAACCATGTTGTGTCGTGTCATGTCGCGACGTATCGTAATATTTTTTCACATTGACTCCTTTATTGTCCAAATTTTTGGGGTACCTGTAAAAATGCAAAATAAAAATAATAAATTCAAATTTAGGGTATTAAATATTTAAAAATTATAAAATTACCCTTTTTTACATTTTAACCCCCGAAATTCATAAATTGCTCGTTTTAATCCGGAATTCGACCAAATTTTAGAGAGAACTTTATTTTTACCTAGATAAACACTTAAAAATTATTTTCAGGCTCATAAAATTTAAAAAACTATGATTTCAACCCTAGAGTTACTAACTTTATATTTTTAACTCAAATTTTATTTAAACTTGCATTTTTCTTTTATTTTACTAAAATAATTCTAAAAGCTCATTATTTATAATACAATGGGCCTAACAAGGTTTAGATTTGGACATAATTTATACAAAATAATGCACTCATCAGTGTGTTACCATGTTTTTTATTTATTGCATTTTATTTAAAAAATACAAAAAGATTTTATTTTTGATAAAAAATTTAGAAAAATACAAAAAGATTTTTGGATTTAAAAAATCTTGAGAAAAACACAAAAAGATTTTGTTTTTTATTTGAGTCAAAATATTTCAAAAACGTCAAAAAGATTTTCGATTTTGTTTTTGTGTCATGAGTTAACATGTTCCTTCTATTATCTATGTGGCTAGGACATTTGGTCATTATTATCGATGTTTAGAATGATCTTAGCCATTGTATTATGGGGTTGTTTCGAAGTTGAAATGCGTTTTGATTCGACTTTGTATATATGGCATATATGCACACATGCACGAGTTTATATGGATGTTTGACTACTCTTGCATATTTGAGTTTGATGAGACGTTCTTATCTCAATTTTGTCATCTATGCTTAAGTAGACATAAGGAGGAGGTGTGCATGTAATAACCGTTTACCCGTGAGCATTTTAATCTATATTGAAAATATAATGAGTGTACGAAAAAGGGTTGCGATAGTGTAAAATTGACTCGTCGTGAAAGCCATCGTTTAAAAGAGCCCGAAAAAATCATAAGACAATAAAAAGAATCATATGCCAAAAATAGGCGAAACTAGTTTAGTTCATTCAAATGAAAATATGATATATTTGAGGGAGTTTGGATGGATTGAAAAATTTAAACGGGTTTGTACAAAGAATCCTAACGTTGAAAATTTGTGTCATGATGCTATTATTTGTAGAATCGTCAAAATTTCGGATACGTATGCATGATGTTTGTTTAGTTCATTAATCTCACTTTAATTATCACATATATGACTATGATAAAGTTTGATGATTGATTGTTATCAATCAGAGCTTCTTGATTGTTTCGATGTGTTAGAATTGTGAATCATTTGTTTTAAGTTCACACCCACACATTCCATGTTCATGCTTGAGCACATCGATACTATGTTAGCATGTTACTCATATTTATTTTTAAGATTTTTTAGTTTAGCCATTGTTTTGCTACTGTTTCGCAGTTTTGAGCCCCTTCCAGTCAGTTTTTATGAAAAAAATTTCACCGGGCAAAACTGATTAATTTTTCGAGGAGACTGTGAAAGTTTGATAATGTTGTTCTAATTACATTTTTCTTCGTTCGACTGATGTTCGTTCTCGTTCAAACGACATCCCTGACTCGTTTGAACGACAACCTATTTGACCAGTTTTGACTTTTTCTGGTTGATTTATATTTCAGTACCCTGCTACATATTGATTCATATTTGGGTACAAGGTTTCTGTTTATGCAATTTACTTTGATCATTGATTTATTTTTCTACATTGGTTCGTTTTACACACCTACTTAAACTGATATATTTTTTGTGTGATTTTGTCGCATCATTTAAATGTGGATGGTAAAGTATGTAATACTAATACAATTAAGATTATCATTAATACAATGGGAATAAAATAAAGCTTTAATTTAAGAGAAATCTGGCATGTTATTACATATTAAAGTCTGGAGAAAATAAAATTTACATCTTATAGGTATGGCGTACACAAACATAAAATATTAAGGAACACTAGTAATTCATAAGAGCCGATAGGTTGCGGTATAGATATTCCAACTAGGCTTGCCATCCTTGTCTGTTATTGCCCACACATAGGTAACTGCGAATATTGATGGAGGTAAAGGTGAATAGAAGTTCAAGGGGGCGGGCGGTAATTGATCGTCTTCAGGCTCGTTGTCCATCTGGAAGGAAAGCAATTAAGCAATCATGCAAAGTAGATAATCTTTATTTCTATACAAAATAGTACTGAGAATGAGAATTTGTGAGGGTTAATAATATTTTGATTTTTCCACATATGGAAACAAGATGAGATATCATAAGACGTTTCAGGGGTATACTGACGCTTATAATATGTAAATAAACAATATGGTGAGGATAAAATATCAGGTCAAGATGATTTGGTTCAACAATAACTCAATAACCCATAAATTATCGGATATTAGGTTTCAATTCTGCGGACATACCATGATAATATCGTTCAAGACATAAAATTTCTTGAATGGGTAATCCCAATAATTGGGGAATAACCCGATAACTCGGCACCCTTAGCTAGAGCGACACTCATACATATAGTAAAATATCAGAGCAGGGCGCTCAACATCTGAGTCCTTCGGGCCAATTAGATTTACCGGGGGTTTAGTGGGTCTAATTCCTGGATTATATAGTATTCTACTAAAGATGTAAAAAAAGAATTGCAGGGTTTAATGCAATTTACAATCTTTCGTCGAGTTGTCCGGATTCAGGGCTTAGTAGTAATTGACTTGATTGATAGCGAAAGAAATAATTATACTGGAAGTTTGAACTACTCGAAGGAGTTCAGTATAAAATTTAAAGTTCAATAATATCACAAGGTGATATAATAATTAATATTTTTGAAAGACAACAGTTCAATTGATTAATAATAAAATATAAATCACCTACTTTGGGTATTTTGATTTTCGATTGGAGTCTGGCTATTTTACGAGTAGACTGGGTAGTCTGAAAGCATAACAATTGTAAGTATGTGATAGAAGTCTTGAAATAACATAAGTAAAGGGTATTGAAAGGCAATTTAAGTAATCCATTCAGTGTATGATAAATTTAAAAGGGTTTATTTTACTTAGGTACGTGTGGAAAAAGTTTGGGTTTGGGTTTGGGTTTGGGTTTGGGTTTGGGTTTGGGTTTGGTTTGAAATACTTGAAATTTTTACAGGGGTTTAAGTGTAATTTAGAAACATTAATTTAACCCATAAAACTAGGTTTTCGTGAAAATTGCTTTCCAGTAATCCAAACAGGGTGTTATTATCATATTTTTCAGGAATAAAATAAAATATATTAGAAAAAAATTAGAAAATTTTGATTGGGGACGCGCTCTCACGTGCAGAGTCAAAATTTTGATGTGCCTGGTTTGACCACCACTCTCGCGCGTGAGCTTCACTCGCCTTCAACCTTCGAATTTTGACTTTAGGGTTTGAAAATATTTGACCTTGATTTCCAAATATTTTAGGATTTATCTTAACATGGTTTCTAAATGAAAGTTGCTCAGAATTTAAATACGAATCTAGCCATATTAATTTCAAGAATTATGGTGATGTAAATCAAGCTATTGGGTTTTCTGAAAATTCATGAAAATTTGAGCCTGTTGAATTCGTTTGAAATTTATGATTTTGATTCCGGCATCAAAATGGTTTTGTTCTTCATTAAAAATGAAAGAGATTAAACGTGGTTTGAAGAATTTTGGTAGAGTGAATACTCGGAATTTCTTCTCTTAAATATTCTGGGTCGGAAACTTCAAAGTTGAATTTAGTGTATTAAATGTAGTTCTTTTTTCAATTAAGCACATATACAAGATCCTAAGAACTTAAGCTTCACCTTCCCTACTTTAAAACTGGCTCAAGGTCAAGGAATGGAAATCCAACATTGAAGCTCCAAGCTTTAATGGAGTTTTCTGAGTTTAAGCCCTTAGGCACTATATACACGTTCAATATCTCATGTAAACACATTTATATAATCTAAGAACGTGCAGAAAAATAACCAAACTCGAAAATTATGCAATCACACATAAAATCATAGAAATGCCAAAAACTCTCAAACTTTACATTGGGGGTCTCTCAACTGGTGTGGGTTCGACTGAAGGAGGAAGAGGGTATTTATAGGGTATGTCCAGAGGAGTAGATTGGTAGGATTTTTTGTGAGTTTTGGCTGAAGTTACACAAGTTCCAAGTTTGAATGTCTTGGAGGCTTAAATGGGTATTACTCTTAAGGCACATGGTACAAGCCATGTTGTCTAGCCAGCTGGTGCCACGTCACTAGGGTGGAAAGTGTGAATAAGTTCTAAATTTAGGTTAGGTCCTTGGAGAGTTTTTAGGTACAATTTAAGGGAGTTTATGTAATTATGCAAACCTAAGAGGTTAGCTTGGATAAATTTTAAGAAGTGTGGATCCTTAGGTATAATTGTAGAAAAAAATTAGAATGAAATAGGCATAGGGATAAATCCAATATGATGATTTTAAGTATGAGGGTATTTTGGTAATTTAAGAAAATATAGGGTTATTCTTGGGAATTATATTAATACCTAGGGCTATTGACTAATAAAGAGTAGTGTGTTACATTCTTCCTACCAAAAGAAAATTTCGTCCTCGAAATTACCTGTAAATAGTGCAGGGTATTGGTGTCTCATTGTTGTTTCTGGTTCCCAAGTTGCTTCTTTAGTTCCATGATGTTGCTAAAGAACTTTGACTAAGGGTATTATGTTACGTCGGAGAACTCTCTCTTGTCGATCCAAAATTTGAATAGGAACTACTTCAACCTTATGGTTAGGTTTAACTTTGATATGTTTTCAGATAATGATATATTTGGCGTCGAGAATGTATTTTCGTAGTTGTGATACGTGAAACACATCGTGAAGATGAGAGAGCTTGGAAGGTAAGTCCAGACGATAAGCTACTGAACCAATATGTTTTAAAATTTTGAAAGGGCCGATATAGTGAGGTGACAATTTTCCTTTGATTCCAAAACGTGTTATTCCTTTACGCGGGGATACTCGTAAGAATACTTGGTAGTTAGTTTGGAATTTCAAGGGTATTCGTCGGGTGTCGGTGTAACTCTTTTGTCGGCTCTGGAATATGTGTAATCTTTCTCGAATAAGGTGTATCTTTTATGTGATTTCGATGATAATTTCGAGTCCAAGAAAATGATTTTCACCAGATTCATTCCAGCATAGTGGTGAACGACAATAATGGCCATATAATGCTTCATAAGGTGTAGTTTGAATGTTGGTTTGATAACTGTTGTTATAGGAGAATTCAATTAAGGCAATGTGTTGGTTCCATGAGCCTGAAAAATCTAGCGTACATGCTCGCAACATATCCTCTAGGACTTGAATCACTCGCTCTGATTGACCATCAGTTTGTGAGTGAAAGGAGGTACTTAAGTGGAGTTTGGTTCCTAAAGCAGTTTGTAATGCTTGCAAGAATTTTCTTATAAATCTAGGGTCTCGGTCGGATACAATAGAAACAGGGACACCATGTAATCATATGATTTCTTTGATGTAGAGTTTACTTAATTATTGGAAAGAGTCTGTGGACTTGACTGGTAGAAAATGAGCAAATTTTATAAGAAAGTCAATAATAACCCATATTGAATTAAAACCTCGAGTTATTCGGGGTAATCCGCTGACAAAATCCATAGTGATATGGTCCCACTTCCATTCAGGAATAGGGAGTGGTTGGAGTAAATCGTTGGGATGTTGGTGTTCAATTTTCACTTGCTGACAGGTTAGACACTTGGCTACGAAGTGTACAATATCCCCTTTCATGCTAGGCCACTAATACCGTTGCTTAATATTTTGGTACATTTTTGTGCTACCGGGGTGAATCATAAATTTAGAATTATGAGATTCATGTAAAATCTCCTCTCGAAGTGCTGAGACAAAAGGAACGCATGCTCGATTTTTAAACTTTATTCCACGTACTAAATCTAGGGTTCCATCTCATTCAGAGATATTGTCTTAAAGTTTCTTTTTTTGAGAAAGTAAAAACTCATCTTGATCTTGAAGATCTTTAATTTTATGGTGAAGAAGGGGGAAAACAATGATATTATGTAATGAGATTTGGGTATTTTAAGGATTTTATTACAAATTAAAGTCTCTAATAGTTTCCAGAAATATAGACATACTGTGAAGACTTCCTTGGTTTTTATGACTTAAAGCATCAACAACCACATCACCTTTAACTGGATGGTAGAATAAATTAAATTTATAATCTTCTAAGAATTCTATCCATCGTCGTTGGCAAAGATTAAGATCCTTCTGGGTAAATACATACTTAAGGCTCTTATGAACAAAGAAAACTCGAAATTCTTCTCCGTATAGGTAGTATCTCCAAATTTTTAGGGTAAAAATAATGGCTTCTAATTCCAAGTCGTGTACTGGGTAGTTACGTTCATGAGTCTTTAGTTGTCGAGGCCCATATTATATTACTTTCCCTTATTGCATTAAGATACAACCGAGTCCTTATAGAGAGTCATCAGTGTAAACATCGTAACTGATATTACTTGAAGGAATGGTTAGGACAGGGGTTGTGGTTAATTTTTCTTTCAAAATACGAAAAGCTTGTTCACAATCTGGATTCTATGTGAAGCGAACATCCCTTCTAGTTAATTTGAGTAAAGGTAAGGCTATTCGAGAAAATCCTTCCACAAAACATTGATAGTATCCGACAAGTCCTAAAGAACTTCGTAGTTCAGTAATAGTGGTAGGTTAAGGCCATTTGCTTACTGCGGTCGTTCTTGGCAGATCTACTTGTATTCCTGTAGTTGTAACTATGTGCCCAAAAAATTTCACTTCTTTCATAATGAAATTGCATTTGCTGTGCTTTGCATAGAGTTGATGATTTCGAAGTGTCTTTAATATAATACACAGATGATTCTTATGCTCGACTTTAGCCTTGGAATATATCGGAATGTCATCGATAAATATGATTACGAATTGATCTAAAAAAGGTCGAAATATTATGTGCATAAGGTCCATAAAATCAGCAGGGGCATTGGTTAAACCAAAAAACATAACTAGAAATTTGAAATGACCATAATGGGTTCAAAAGCCGTTTTTGGCATATCCTCCTACCTTAGACGTAGTTGGTGATATCCCAATCGTAAATCAATCTTGGAAAATATTTTCACTCCTCTCAGTTGATCAAATAAATCACCTATTCGTGGCAAAGGGTATTTATTCTTTATAGTCACCTGATTTAATTTTCGGTAGTCGATGCACAACAGAAATGATCCGTCTTTCTTTTGCACAAATAACATTGGGTCTCCCCAAGGGGATGTTCTAAGTCATATAAAGCCTTTATTAAGTAAGTTATCCAATTGCACCCGAAGTTCCTGTAGTTCTAAAGGAGCCATGCGATAAGGAGGTATTGAGATAGGAAAAGTGTTTGGTAATAGATTGATAAAAAACTCAATTTCTTGGGGTGGAGGTAGTCCAGGTAAATCTTTGGGAAACATATCTTGATATTAATTTAAAATACGAGAGAGATAAGAGTTGGATTAATCCTTTATTTTGAAGAGTAGAGATTTGCGAGGGTTTCTTCCTTGAAAACAAATTGGGTTTCGGTGATGAGGATGGAAAGTTACTATTTTTGTGTGATAGTCAATATGGGCGTAATTTTGGGATAAGACATCCATTCCTATAATTATGTCAAATTCGGTTAGGTCAAGGATAACTAAATCTAGAATTAATGTCCCGGGTCCAAAATGTAAAACATATGAGGTACATATTGTATTTGTAGTAGCTTTCTTTCCTGTTGGCATACTGATAGAAAAAGGGTGTCTTAATATTTTATAAGGTAGTTGTAATTTAGTTAGGCATTTTTTACTAATGAAGGAGTGCGTGGATCCATAATCAAATAGTACATGTATTGAAATATTAGAAAATGGAAGATTACCTTCAATCACATGGTGGGAGTTTGGATTTTTCACTGGGAGATGTGGAAGGTTCGGAGTGGGATTCTTAATAGTGGATTCCTGCTTAACATGTTGGGAGTTGAGTTGTGGCGGATGGGGAAAATTATTGGTAGGACGTTTGAAAAGAGTTTTCATGAATTTAGGGGAAGTAGTTTGAGGAGGTACTCGAAGTTTCGTACATTGGGGTCTTATATGTCCCACTTAATTACATTCATGACAACGCATGAGAGGCCTACTGGTGTTATGTTGAATTTGACTAAAGGTTTAGCCATCTGAATTCCTATTATAAGGGTTATTCATTTGATTTGATTGGTTTCTTATTGCATAAGGACTGCGAGGATAGTTAGGAATACGAATTGGAGTATTACTTGTGGGATTCTTCTCTATGAGTGAGGATGTTTTGACCATACGATTGAATTCTTGAATTTGCAAAGGAGTAATAAAGGATTTTATAGTTTAACGAAGACCTCGTTCAAAATGCTTGCATTTTTTTGCTTCAGTATCCACATATTCTTGAGCATAGCGAGATAAATCGGTAAACTTGGCTTCATATTGGGCCACAGTCATTTGTTTTTATTGTAGACTCATAAAATCTACGGTCATCTGGTCCCTTACTGTTTCGAAAAAAATACTTATTATACAAGATTTCCTCAAATTATGCCCATGTTAGTTCAGTTACATTTCTGGACCGTGAAATGGATTGTCACCAAAAGTCGGCTTCTCCTTCGAAAATATAAGAGGCTAATTTAACCCTTATTTCGAGAATAATTCCGATTCCAGTACTTTGAGGGTTTAACGAATCCATCTTTCGGCTTCCACTAAGCCTGGTTTTCCAAAAATACGGGGGGATTTTGTCGTAAAAATTATTTGAGACCAGTCATTCTTCTAGTTTCATCCGAGCTAAATGGGAAAAGGTATGGGAGGTTGTTGTTGAGTTAAGGTAATCATTTCTCTAAGACAGCGTAAAATTTCTTTCGAAGTAATTGGAGTTGGCATTTGAGGGATAAACTGTTCCCCTTGGTTTCCACTAATAGTTGCACGGGTAGTAACCATCCTATAAATAATAATACAATAAATGAATCATGCATAAGAAAACAAAACACTCACCATATATTTATACATTCAGGTTCATTGTTACATAGCGAATAAAAAAAAGTAACAAAGGTACATGGGGGTTAGTCCTATTTTACACCTACAAAACATATATATATAAATATATTCTTTCTGAGGTCATCCGAGAATTTGGGAGTCTTAACGTGCACGCCACTTTTATTTATATACATCATCCCCTTGGTGATTAACTTAAGACATATGGGGGACTACTGGCTCATAGGTGGGGTCATCGTCTTCGGAGGGATCGGAGTCATCAGATGAGTTGAGAGATGTGGTAGTGTTAGTGGGGGTGAATATTGTGGTAGCCGGGGAGAGTGATCCATAATCGACGGGAGAATCAGGAGGAGTTACAATGACTTCATTAGGTGGCACCACGTCCAGGCGAGGTGAATTACTTCCTGAAGGACTTTGGGGTCTTTCGAGAATCTCTTGGCCTGTCGAGATGCTTGTGCTTCTCCCATCAAGCGACCAATAAGTAGACTATGCTTGATTTCTGGGATTGCAATTGCCCAATCTCTATCAATACTTCTGATATGTTCGCATAATTTGGCATAGCCCACGTCACTGATAGCTCTTTCAAAGCGCTCGTGAGTGGACTCAAAAATATACAAATATATATCGTCCCAGATATTCATGACTGCAAAACAGTATAATAATAAAATAAGAATATATTAAAATACAAATGTTGAGTAAAGGTGGAGATGAAGATTTCCCATATCGTCCCGCATAGACGTATAACCTAGTTAAGCTCTGATACCATGTTGTGGCATCCTTTAAATGTGGATGGTAAAATACGTAATACTAATACAATTAAGATTATCATTAATACAATGGGAATAAAATAAAGCTTTTATTTAAGAGATGTCTGGCATCTTATTACATATTAAAGTCTGGAGAAAATAAAATTTACATCTTATAGGTCTGGCGTACACAAACATAAAACATCAAGGAACACTATTAATTCATAAAAGTCGATAGGTTACAGTATAGATATTCCAACGAGGCTTGCCATCCTTGTCTGTTATTGCCCACACGTAGGTAACTGCGAGTATTGACGGAGGTAAAAGTGAATAGAAGTACAAGGGGCGGGCGGTAATTGATCGTCTTCAAGCTCTTTGTCCATCTGGAAGGAAAATAATTAAGCAAACATGCAAAGTAGATAATTTTTATTTCTATAAAAAATAGTAATGAGAATGAGAATTTGTGAGGGTTAGTAATATTTTGATTTTTCCACCTATGAAAACAAGATGAGATATCATAAGACGTTTCAGGGGTATACTGGCGCTTATGATATGTAAATAAACAATATGGTGAGGATAAAATATTATGTCAAGATGATTTGGGTCAACAATAACTCGATAACCCATAACTTATCGAATATTAGGTTTCAATTGCACAGACATACCCTGATAATATCGTTTAAGACATAAAATTTCTTGAAAAGGTAATATCAATAATTGGGGAATAACCTGATAACTCGGCACACTTAGCTAGAGCGACACTCATACGTATAGTGAAATATAACAACAAGGCACTCAACATCTGAGTCCTTCGGGCCAATTAGATTTACCAGGGGGTTACCGGGTCTAATTCCTGGATTATATGGTATGCTACTAAAGATGTAAAAAAAAATAATTACAGGGTTTAATGCAATTTACAATCTTTTGTCGAATGGTCCGGATTCAGGACTTAGTAGTAATTGACTTGATAGATATCGAATGAATCAATAATACGGGAAGTTTGAACTACTCGAAGGAGTTCAGTATAAAATTTAAAGTTCAATAATATCACAAGGTGATATAATAATCAATATTTTTGAAAGACCGCAGTTCAATTGATTAATATTAAAATATAAATCACTTACTTTGGGTATTTCGATTTTCGGTTGGAGTCTGGCTATTTTGCAGGTAGACTGGGTAGTCTGAAAGCATAACAATTGTAAGTATGTGATATAGGTCTTGAAATAACATAAGTAAAAGGTATTGAAAGGAAATTTAAGTAATCCATTCGGTGTATGATAAATTTAAAAAGGTTTAAAGTATAATTTCAAAAAATTTAAAAGAAATTTTATTTAGCCTTGTTTATTGAGAATTTAGTGTGGTGTTAAAAGACAATTTAGGTCTAATTATACTTAGGTACCTGTGGAAAGAGTTTGGGTTTGGTTTGAAATACTTAAAATTTTTACCGGGGTTTAAGTGTAATTTAGAAACATTAATTCAACCCATAAAATATGGTTTTCGTGAAAATTGCTTTCTCGTAATCCAAACAGGGTGTTATTATCATATTTTTTAGGAAAAAAATTAAAAATATTGGAAAAAAAATTAGAAAATTTTGATTGGGGACGCGCTCTCACGCGTGGAGTTAAAAATTGGACGTGCCTGGTTTGACTTCCACTCTCGCGCGTGAGCTTCACTCGCCTTCAACCTTCGAATTTTGACTTTAGGGTTTGAAAATATTTGACCTTGATTTCAAAACGTTTTAGAATTCATCTTAACATGGTTTCTAAATGAAAGTTGCTCGGAGTTTAAATAAGAATCTTGCCATATTAATTTCAAGAATTATGGTGGTGTAAATCAAGCTATTGGGTTTTCTGAAAATTAAAATTTGACCTTTTTGAATTCGTTTAAAATTTATGATTTTGATTTCGGCATCATAATGGTGTTGTTCTTCATTGAAAATGAAAGAGATTAAACGTGGTTTGAAGAATTTTAGTGGAGTGAATACTGAGAATTTCTTCTCTGAAATATTCTGGGCCGAAAACCTCATAGTTGAATTTGGTGTATTAAATGTAGTTCTTTTTCAATTAAACACACATACAAGATCCTAAGAACTTAAGCTTCACCTTTCCTACTTTAAAACTGGTTCAAAGTCAAGGAAGGGAAATCCACCATTGAAGCTCCAAGCTTTAATGGAGTTTTCTGAGTTTAAGCCCTTATGCACTATATACACGTTCAATATCTCATGTAAACACATTTATATAATTTAAGAATGTGCAGAAAAATAACCAAACTGGAAAATTACGCAATCACACATAAAATCATAGAAATGCCAAAAACACTCAAACTTTACATTAGGATTTCTCTCAACTGGTGTGGGTTTGACTGAAGGAGGAAGAGGGTATTTATAAGGTATGTCCATAGGAGTAGATTTATAGGATTTTTGGTGAGTTTTGGCTGAAGTTACACAAGTTCCAAGTTTGAATGTCTTGGAGGCTTAAATGGGTATTACTCTTAAGGCACGTGGTATAAGCCATGTTGTCCAGCCAGCTGGTGCCAGGTAATTAGGGTGGAAAGTGTGAATAAGTTTCAAACTTAGGTTAGGTCCTTGAAGAGTTTTTATGTACAATTTAAGGACTAATAGGTATTTAATTAAAGTTCAGGGGGTTTTATATAATTATCTAAACCTAAGAGGTTAGCTTGGATAATTTTTAAGAAGTGTGGATCCTTATGTATAATTGTAGAAAAAAAATTAGAATGAAATAGGCATAGGGATACGTCCAATATGATGATTTTAAGTATAAGGGTATTTTGGTAATTTAAGAAAATATAGGGTTATTCTTGAGAATTTATTATAATACCTAAGGCTATTGAGTAATAAAGAGTAGTTTGTTACAGATTCATTGTTTGCTAGCTACTGATTTTATATCACTGGATCATTTTTTAGTTGGTTGTTGCATGTTTATCTAGCATAATATGAGTTAATGTAATCAATTTGGTATATCTCATGCTAGATTTGTTTATCTTTTCACCGAATTGTCTATTCGGGACAAAAAGGGGGAGAGATATATGTGATGTAGGGGGAGTTTTGTGAGTTTTATGCTTGATAGTTCATATATTTTGTTACGCATACTGGTATTATGTTTACATATTGGTATCATGTTTACTCACATAACAAATGATTCGGATTCGAGATTTCATATTGTTTTATATCATTTGTTCTTCCATACTTCACTTGGTATTTGTCTGTTTCATGTGTGTAAAGAGATTCGAGATTTCAAGTCTACATCTCAGATATTCAGAGAAAGTTTAATGCTTGTCGATCCATTGTTTAAATAATCTTATCCTGTACTGATGATCTATTTTTCATTTTGGGTTTATAGGATGGAATTTAGGTGTCATACGGCTTGACGACTCGGCTTAGGCATTTCACTATTGATTTTTTCCCAGAATAGTCAAAGGGGGAGATTTGTAAGGACCAAATTTCCTATTGAGTCTTAATGTAGTTTTGACTTATTTTCGGAACAAAACACGTTTGAGTCATAGGTAAATTTTTTATTGTCCGATCCCTACGAGACTGTGACTTGTCGAAGATTTAATTGAAGACGTTGCGACAAAGCTACAAGAATTTAATCATGCCAAAGTTTAATTGGTGCAATTTATCATCTTCAAAGTTTAATTGCATTCCGAGATCACTTAGGTATAAATGCATAATGTTAATGTAACTCGGAATTTTATTTTACAAAAAACAAGGACGTTATTTGTTTTAAAAAATGTGTTTAAAAGTGTTTTTAATTTGTTTACACTTCGTTTTAATCAAATGAGAACGGATTAGAGTTGGATAAGAATTGGTTTTAAGTAAAACACTATTTTCAAAGTTGGATGCATCAAAACTCTAATCTGGGCAACGTCATTCAAACGACAAACATTGTCGTTCAAACGAGAGTTGTTGTCGTTCGAACGACACAGTATCTCGCTCGAACGAGATCCTCCACCACCTTAAAATATTTATAAATAGGCATGTTCAGTTTTCTCGAAGGGTGTGTAGTGCGAAAAATATTTTACCATACAGAAAGGTTTCTACATAAAGTTTTCTAAGTGTTTTCACTATAAAACATCCTTAGAGTTTCAAGATTCAAGCTTTTCATTATCACGTGTTATTGTGATCTTGTTAGCACCAAGTTTGAGGTTCTATTGAAGATCCAATGCTAGTTTTGCGGTGAACATTTGACGGATATCGGTTTCGACATCGTAGACGGCATAAGGCCATATCGGTGGATATCGAGGCATTCATGGAGGCGATTGTTGTGGGTGAGCATCGTGGAAGAAGGTTACTTTCTGCATGGGCACTGTGCAGATTGATAGAAGATCAGAGGAGCGTCAAGTCACATGGGTGGATCAAGTCGTTATTTAAGACTACCGTCTGACTTTGTAAAACCATTGTCCTAGTGATTGTCTGGCTTGGGTCATCCGAGATTTTTTTTCTATTGGGTTTTTCCTCGTACATCGGCATTGTGAGTATTGTTTACTTTATTTTACACACTTTAATCACTAGTTGCATGCTTAGGGTTAAACAAGATAAAATCTGGTCAAGTTAACTTGTGTCACGACTTGGTTTGATAAAATTGAAAAAGGATTTTTCAGAAGAGAAAGTTGGTTTGCATTCATCCTTAACTTAATTTCGCTCAAGCAATTTTTTTTTAATTTTTGGTAACCTACATTTATAATGTAAAAAATGACTAAAATAAATCCAAAGTAAATGCAATAATACATAAAGTGAAAATGAAAAACAGATATTATAAGTTATACAATTCATAAAGTACACACATTTTTTTATGAAGTACACGAATGATGTACTGACAAAAATCAATTTCAATGTGCGTGTACTTTATGTATTCTACGTGTACTTTATGAAAGTACACATAGAATAGATAAAGTACATGCACATAGAAAATGATTTTGGTTAGTACGCACATACTTTATAAAAATATGCGTGTACTTTATATTGATCCCATTCACAAATAAATAAAACATAAATGAACACTCGACAATAAAATTACATTAATTTATTCAAATCTGAATGTTCATTGATTTGATCAAACCTATTATTACAATGAATGAATTGAACAATATTAAGTGGAACCAAATTGGTTCTTTACATTTGGACCTGTAATGATCCATTTTACTATATCTAAAGTAACTAACTTCCCTTATTATGACCACACCAACATATTTTATTCTCTTATTTATTGGCGTCCCTGTGAGTCTTTTTGTTAATGGAGAACGGATTGCTGGATTTTTAGGTAATAGAATGTTTAGGGACATCAAATCAGGAAGATGAACTATAGGTGATGAGTATGATTTTTTTGTAGAAAAAAACCTTATAATAATCCTCAATATGATCATAAACACTTTCACTTATCTTTCATACGACAGAAATAACACGAGAACATGGAAAGCATCGTAGCTGTAAACTCTTACAAGAGAAAATTCCTTATTTTAAGTCAACCGTGGCCCGCACATCTGAACGAATTTCGAATACATGTTTACTTGAGCGACTAATATTCTAATGTATACTTTTATTCTAATTTTCAGTCTGTAATTTATCAAAACGAGGACACAATTCCTTTGACCATGTTTCAGATTTAAAAGTTTGTTTGTGTTGAAATTCATAATTTTTATCCTCATTTTGTCCAGCATATTCATTGTCGATAAATGCCTCTCCTCTAGGATCCAAGAGTTGAAATATTTTGCAACACTTGATGCTATGTCACCATAACGTTTGCCGGTGAAATATGCACAAGACCAATTCTCTGGAGTCAAATTACCAAGAAAATCAATAACACCAGCTCCATCTTCCTTCTTCAGGGATCAATGTTCTTCTAAAATTCATCAACTGTTACAGCATATGCACAACCCATGAAATCTTGCAAAAGATTATTTCGGAAGTTCCCACTCCCCCGTATTTTTTTCTTTATATTTCCCTATAAATGATGTATGCAGTAGGAATGTGCAGATATTGGAAAGACCTTGGAAATACTTTTAGTAAGACCATTGTTCCTATCAGATATGAATGTGATGTTTCAATCTTAATGAGCTAGTGAATCATGCATATTAATGAGAAACCACATCTAATTATTATCTGTTTCTGGATCAATAACTGCATATGCAAGAGGATAAAGGCTTGAAAATATAATGAAATACATCGGTACATGCAAATTGTATGATGTACTAAAAAATAGTGTCGCTGGCACGGACCATTAAACACGTAGGTTATATAAAAGAATATATATATATATATATATATATATATATATAGTGATAGGATACACAAATGTAAAGTATAAACTTATTATGTTTGTACTCTAATATATAAGGGTGTACTTTATTTCATTTGACCATGACAAAAAAATAATCCGAAAGTGCACGCAAAACATTACAAAGTACACGTAAACTGTAATCAAACGTTAATGTGTACTTTGTAATGATGTGCATATACTTTGCAATGTTTGCCTAGAATAAACAAGGAATCCTAAACTACATGCATGAGATTACAAAGTACACGTAACACAAAAAAGAAATTCACGTGTACTTTTTAATCTTATGTGTGTACTTTGGGATTCTATGAAAATAATAAAAAAAGACCTCAAAGTACATGCATATCACTACAAAGTACACGCATATATTCATGTGTACTTTGTAATGTCATGCATGTACTTTATATTCTATCGAAATAACATACAAAGAATGCCAAAGTAAAGGCATCATATTATAAAGTAAACTTCAATGCTTCACATTTACCATTGTTCCCATTCCTTGTAGTTGCCGATAAAATCGTTCCACGGTAGCGGATCTTTAAAAAGGCACCATCAAGAAACAAAACAGGCATACAGTACTAAAATCCATCAATGGACTTCACAAACATTACAATTTTTTTTGAATAATTTGCTCTTCAGTTCCACATCAAAAATGCAATGCGAGCCTGGATTATACTGCAATAGAAATTCCATATAATCATTGATTAATACATATAAAACTTTCGCATCACCATGCAACTCAGTAACAACCATCTCTTTACCATGCCATGCATGATGATAACCTTTATCAACACCGTAGTTCTTCTTCAATCTCTAACTACATCAATTGGTCTCAGCAATGGTTTATCCCTTAACTAATCAGCAAACAATGTCGAAACCAATTTGGAGTCCATCATTTTGCTTGATGGACTACGATATACACTTGTTCAGACTTCTTATATAAAAGTAACCATTTATTGTCGACAATGAAGCATGAACTTGCCACATGTAATTCTCAGTACTCCTTTTAGAACACTCTACTATCACCCGAGTTTTATCATTATTCAAATATATATATACTTGAAATCAACCTTAACAATACACTTTCATAACTTTTATCGAAACTCAACCACACCTCCTTCGAAATACTACTCTTCATGACTAATATATGTTTTCCAATCATTGGAGATATAAACTTTTGACGTACTCGACTCCACACCTCAAATATAAACATCATTTACAACTCCACTACTAGTATTAATCGCAATGGTTGATGATATATAGTCTACCCTTTTTGTACTTGTACCATTGCATTTAATCCTCTCGCAACTTGTATAACTGCGATCAACCCGATCATGAATTCTATACGTGCATTCAATCCGTTTGTGAATTGTACTAGTTGCTAAAGCTGTTGAATCAAAGACATACATCCAAATAAAATCAATTTTGAGTAGTGTTAAAAAGGCGCGTCTAGGCTTGAGGGTTGGGAGAAATGTCACACCTTAAGCCTTTTACGCTTTATTCTTGGTAAAAGACTTAAGGCGCACTTTAAAAAAAAAAAATCTTTAGTGAATCGATATCACCTTTTAAAGACTTTTTTTACAAACCGGACCAATATCTCGTCCAAAATAATTAAATAGTACTTTAATTCGCAAATATTCAGATATATTTTTAAGGTATGTATAATTTTAGTATTTTTAATAATCTTATTATGGTTAAAAATATTTAAATATATTAAAAAATGCCTTTTCACACCTAAGGCCCGCCTAGACTTCTAAGGCTTAAGGCTTGACCACCACACCTCGGTCACGCCCCGCATTTTTTAGAACTTTGATTTTGAGAATCACTTGAGGCCGCAACATACAACGAACATCTTTATCACAAACCAACTTGAATCGACTTTCATCACCAAAATCGTACTTCAATGAAAAAGATCTAGCTTTCAAATCCATAAAGCTACATAACTCATTGCATACGAAATCTAATGAGTCGTATTCAAATATTTCAATGCAAGTACAACACTAGACAATCCCACAACTTTCCATGATGATTTGCATTAAATTAAAATGAAAAAATGCTTTTGTCAAAGATCAAGATTAATTAATGTCGACGACGCGGACTCACAAACACATGACCACCTAAGACATGACTATTCTATTAATCACGAATCAACAGTAACAAAGTAAATGCACATTAACATTATCCCAAAACAATGTTAAAACACAAAATGAGAATTAATCATTAGAAATTAACGTGCACTTTATATAAAACTGGGTTACTTTACTGCAATTGTTTTGTGAGGTATATATAAATGACTGTACTTTTGTTAAACTTCAAGATTGGTCAATGTCGCTAGCACGGACCCACAAACACATGACAAATTTAATCAAAAGCAACAAAGTAAATACACATTAACATTATGCCAAATTAATGTCAAAACACAAAATCAAAATTGATCATTAGAAATTTATGCATGTTTTACATGAAATTGTGTGTACTTTACTGCAATTTTCCTATAAGGTATATACATGAATAACTTGTATATACATAAAGCACACACACATGAACACACATGGATACACATAAAGACACACAATCAAAACATATACATACATAACCTGTTACAAAATCAAAACACAAAGTCAAAATATATTCATATAAAATTAAAATAAAATTATAAAAACACATAATCAAATCGTTTATTCAATATTTGAGTTAATTCAGCACATGAATTATATAATTACAATGATTTGATTCATCGAAAACAAATACATCCACCTATTTTAATTGATCGACATACAAAACATTTCATTATAACATGTATAAACTTACAAATGATCGAATTAATGTAAATATAAATCTAGGTTAAATAGAAGCGGAAAGAATTTATTTCTTCGAACGAATTGATACGTGAACAAAGCTGGTTGAACAGAAGTGAAAAGAAGAAAGAGAAGATCTTAGCTTATTGAAAAATGTGTCAATCATTAATTATGTCAATGATAATAAAATAAATGAAATGATTAAAAAAAATATTTACATGAATTTAATCGTTTAAAATTTATTTAAAAAGCTCAAAATATACAATAAAGGGAAATAGGCCGTAAAAAGCAATAAATATTTCTAAACAATCATAAGTTAATTTCATCATTAAGGAAAGGTTTTGAATTCAACGTATTTGCAAACAGATAGACCAACCACGGGTGGCGACGAAGACTAAATAGTGGAGTCAATTGTAAAGATGAGGCACTCCTACACCAGTGTGGGAGACTCTTGAGTCGATCACCTCAACCCAAAACCCAAATTAGATCTCCCAACAGCACTATGGCCTTCTCCTCCAGCGCTCGCCGTGGTGGTGGCTGGGCCCACTCCCTCCTCCCCTCCTCCTCCTCCTCCTCCTCCACCCCCAAATCATCTCGACAACACCCACGTAGGTCCCGCAAACGAACCCTCCTCAAAGACTTCATATTGGGCAACTTCTTCACCATCGGCCTCTCAATCACTATCCTCCTCTTCCTCTTCGCCGTCTTCCGCTACGGCATCCCCAAACCCATCTCCACACGCACCTCCCGTCTCATCAGGCCCAGAAAACCCATTTCTCGAAAGCCCTCTTCATTGTCTCACCTTGCCTCTGCCTCTGCCTCTGCCTCTGGAGCGGTTGTTGACATAACTACAAAGGATTTGTATGACAAGATTCAGTTCTCGGATGTTGACGGTGGGCCCTGGAAACAAGGTTGGAAGGTGTCTTATAAAGGGAACGAGTGGGATTCTGAGAAATTGAAGATTTTTGTTGTCCCCCACTCCCATAATGATCCTGGTTGGAAGCTTACCGTCGAGGAGTACTATGATCGCCAGTCTAAACATATTCTTGATACAATTGTTGACACCCTTTCCAAGGTCATTTGGGTTTTCCCTACTAACATTCATTTGTTCAATTTAATTCCACTTCACTTCAAATTTTTTAGCTTTGTTATAAACCTTCATAAAGGGGCCTTTACTCTTGAGCCCCCAATATCAACAGTTTTTATGTGCAGCCCTGAGATAACATGGTGTCATGTCCTTCAAAAAAACTAATACAACATTGTCTGTGGTCCCTATGTTATATTAGAAGACTATTATATTATTTTTTTTGTCATATTAGAATCTTTTCTTGTCATACTAGAAATATTTATGTTACTTAAAATTATAATTTTGCCATATTAGACCCGAAAACATGTTAATATTGCAGTGAGTAGCACTAGGGGCACAAGATCACTTGCAAACCTAAGGGTTGCACAGGAATACCGTATGAGTCTGGATCCTTATGACAGGTTCCCTAATTGATAAATTCACGTATAACTCAAAATTTATATTAAGATTTTAAAGGGAATGTCCGCTAAAGGTGCGTTTGGAAACCCCAATTCCATGCTTGGGAATTGGAATTAGAAAATTTTCGGTCTAAATTTTAAAAAATTTGAACTGAAAATTTTCGAATTCTAAGGCATGGAATTGGGGTTCCCAAATACACCCGAAGTTCTTTTTAAAACCCCAAATTTCATATGTGCGTGAATTTATCAGTTTAGGGTTCTTGGAAAGTGCAACAGCTCAATCAATACATATTAACTGAATCTTAATGGTTTTGTTTAAACCTTATATTTGATCAATCAATTTATAAATTTTTTAAATCTTTGTTGGGTTTTATGTAAGTGGATGTTACGCTAATGAATCTATGCGGTGTATTTTTTTTTCGAGTGTTGAGATTGTTATTATTTTGTTTTGGAGATTGATTATGGATTCTTGAACTTCGGTTTTGTAGGATGAACGACGCAAATTTATATGGGAAGAGATGTCTTACTTGGAGAGATGGTGGAGGGATGCTTCCGAAGCTAAAAAGGAATCTTTTATCAATCTAGTGCAAAAAGGACAGTTGGAAATTGTTGGAGGCGGTTGGGTAATGAATGATGAGGTAATATACTTGTCTATGTTATTATTCACTCCCTTAAAAAAGGGGGTTGAACATGGATTTTATTATATGAATGGGAATAAGGTAATTAAGTTACTACACAATCACATCCTACCTAAATTAAACTCCTAAAATCCTGCAATTAAAAAAAATATAGAAGAAAACTATTTCTTTTTCTCAAAATATTTTCAGCCCGCCCATGGGTGGGCCTCCTCATGGGTCACTGCACATATCACTCCCCCAATTGACAGAGCTCGACTGGGAGCTCAAAGAGGTACCTTAATCGTCTCGGCATCCACCCAATGTCGTGCAATCATCCCTTCATGTGAACTTTTTATTTCACGAGTTGGAGCTTCAATCTCGATTCTATCAACTTGCAAAGAATACTCCTTCACCAGCTTCTCGCACTCCGATTGTCGATGTCCCGACTTAGTTCAACGGAAGCAATTAAATTTGATCTCGTCTATTGGGGCCGAATGGGTTGCTTGTGACTGAGACAGTGGTGTGTCGGGGATGCCAGGGCTATCCGGTAAGAGCAATTGCCTTGGATTTCTATTTTTTATACTGGGACAACATACTCATTCGCTTGATTCAATGTCATAATATTACAAGGTTTGAGCTAAGTTTGAATCTAGAGTGACAATCCTTGCGATGCACTCTCCTAAAGCTGGCGCGCGTACATAGGATCTTGAATTGATTGGAATACTCGTGCACCGACACTACCCTTGCCGAAGCCCGTGAATGTTCTTGATGGAAATGGGCCATTTTTAGGGTTTTATTAGTCATTTTTTTTTGTTATTTCTTTTATTTTGTTATTGTATTTTCATTTGTTTTTCTTTAGTATTTAAAGGTAAGGACTAGTAAAGGCATTTTTGTAATTATGGCCTTAGCTTGGAGCCTAAGCTACTCCTCTCCTTTAAATACCCACTTGTAAGCCGCATTTGAGGTAGACTTGAATTTTGACAATTAAAAAATAGTGTTTCTCTCTCTAAAGTGGTGTTTAGATAATTTTTAGGAGCCTTTTGACGGGGGTTTACGTCAAATTGGTATTAGAGTGGGTGAAGCTCCACATTGGTGTTGGTGTATCGGTGTTTATTTTTATCAAATCGTACACTACTCTTCAATGGCTCCCAAGAAATCCGAACAACTTTACGAGGAGATTAAAAAACGAACAAGCGAGTGGGTACAATCACAACAACAAATTTATGCCATCATTCAAAACCCTAGCCCTAGTTTCCCATCCTACCACCAACTTTCACCATCCCAAACCCCCAACCGACCTTCCCAAACCCCACCCTGCTGCCCATGCACCCCAACGTCACCCCTCGACCCTCGTGACCACCCTCCTCGCCCTTATTTTTCTTTTTTTTACGACCCCAAAATCCCAACCCAGCCTACCCTCCTGCTCTGAAACCCTCTTCCGCCAGCCCCCAACTACCAACCCGTACCCGCCGAACCCCAAACCCCATCTCCCGCTCCTCCCGACCAACGAAAATCACCCCACCCAGTCGGCCGGCTCCCCAACCCAAAACAATCACCCGACACCCCTTGTTCAGCCCCAATTATACCTTCTTCCCCTTCCCGCTGTCCCGAGACCCTCCTCATACCCACCCGTGCCCCATCTGACCCCTTTCCCTGTCGTCCAAACCCTCAAATTGTGGGCTCGTACCCAAACTATTTTCAGCCCCCGCACATCAAAAAAATTATATCTCCGCCCCGATTAACTCTCGAGGCTCAATTCAAGATTGTCGGCGACTAGTCCAAGATTGGTTGCTTCACCCAATCATTCTTCCTCCCTCAATCCTCCAATCGGATCAAATCAACGGTGAAAACTCCCATCTCAAGTCGGTTGATTGCAAGGAAGACCGAAACGACGAAATTGGGTTGTGTATTGAGGATTTTTTCGACATTTTTGTCGAGGATGTTTGGGTGGCTCGCACGCACTTTCGCGAGCCACATTTGATTTAGGAGATTTCTTCCCAATTTTTGGGAATGTGGTTGATGATTTTGATGAGGTTGGATCGGAGGTTATCTCTCTTGGGGTTGAGGTGGTGATTGGAGGTGATGTGATTGGTGGTGGGTTTGTGGATCCATTTTTGGTGACATTTGATATGTGCTCGGTGGATGTTTTTCGCGGCGTAGTGTTAAGGAGGCTCATCATGGGACTCCGGGATCTAGATTTTGTTGGTCGGCCATGTTTGGGTTGTGTTCATATTCTCCGTGGACTTCTTGCAAGCCGGTAAAAGGGGCGTTTCTGAGGACGACTCTTCTTCCTAGTGAGGAACTCTTTGATGGTTGCTTTGCTTTCTTACCGTTCATCTCGTACGCTCGAGGATGAGCTTTTCGAAGTCGGGGAGAGTGATGGAAATGGGCCCTTTTTAGGGTTTTATTAGTCATTTTATTTTCTTTTGTTATTTCTTTTCTTTTGTTATTGTATTTTCATTTGTTTTGTTTTAGTATTTAAAGGTAAGGAGTAATGACATTTTTTGTAATTAGGACCTTAACTTGGAACCTAAGCTACTCCTTCCCTTTAAATACCCACTTGTAAGCCTCATTTGAGGTAGACTTGAATTTTGACAATAGAAAAGAGTGATTCACATCAGTTCTGTAAAAGATTTCTTTCATAGGCATAGTTGTCAAATCGCGAATCGTATCGTGAATCGTTTACCCCCGAATCGCGAATCGTGAATCGAATCGGTCGAATCGGAACCAAATGATAAAAACGTAGTAAAACATACGTAAATGGGATTTAACACTATAAAATTGGTAATTAAGCGTAAAATGACAAAACTAATCGTAGCACATGATAATATACCAAAATATATCACAAAAATTAACCGTAGCACATGTTCTCATTCATTTTAAGCTTAAAAATGTAAAAAATAAAAATATATCATAAAACAGCCTACATTTTAATTTAAAACATCCTACATATTAATTTAAAACAATAAATTAAATACTAAGGTTAATTTAAAACAGTAAAACTGTAAAGCAAATACTTCCAAATTTTTTAAACAACCTACTTACTAAGATTAACAATATTAATTTAAAACAGCCTGCAAAATTACAACAAAATTAATTTAAAACAGTAAACCATATTAATTTAAAACAATAAAACAAATACTAAGATTAACTATAAAACAATATTAATTTAAAATAGTCTTCATATTAATTTAAAGCAACAAAAAAATGTACCTTTAAAGATTTTATAACAAATACAAAAGTTTTATAACAAAAAAAAAAGTAAAAGATAGAAGACACTCAGCCAAGAGAATAGAAAAGAAAAGTCAGTTGATAATAAATAACCGAGCCAAGAGAACATGTTTTTCTCTAAAACTCAGTATCTTAACAGTATCCTTTGTTGTTTGCTTTTTTTTTTTTATTTGTTTTATTAAAACACATGTATGGTTATAAGGTAAAAAAAATCGTGAAGGAAAAAAAAAGGTGAATCGGACCCGAATCGGGAATCGGACCCGAATCGGAAGATTTGAATCGTGAATCGCCGATTCGGTCCGATTCTTTAGACAATTGCGATTCTTAACTCGATTCGAATCGTTTTATGTCTGAATCGAATCGTACGATTCGAATCGTGAATCGTACGATTTTGACAACTATGTTCATAGGTGTCAGGATGAAAAATGAAGTTCATATCTTGCTTCATCCTTGGCCACAACCAAATCGACGATTGGTTGGTCAGTTCCTCTCTGCCTTAATGCCATTCCACTATACCTTGCATAGACTTCAATTATAGTCGCCATTATATTCACCCACTTAAGGCCCAAAATATTCTTGTAGTTGAATGCCATTTTCATTGGATTGATCCAATCCACAAAGGCATCTGAAGTGGTTTGTCCATTAAATGAGAGGATGTCAATGTGCATCGACTTCTCACCAAAGGTTCATGTTATTGCCCCTGTTTGACATGGTATCTTCATTGTCCCTCTCTGTATCTTCTTCTTCCATATTAATGGTGCCTAAAACGCCAGAATTTCAGCCCATAATTGCAAGTGCACGCTTCTGCTCATTTTATTTTGCACGATTTAACGGGTGGGTTCCTTTCATCGGAAACATATTTGTGCACTCGATGATTTCATGACTCTTACATAACGTAAAGGTTATCTTTACTATAACTCCTACCATGTTGTAACGTTATGTTATGGTAATATTCATCCATTTAACGTTATGTTATGGTAATAGTCATCCATTCAACGGTTTGTCATTGTGTAGAGAATGACGGGTGAGAGGAAGGCCATGTCCATCTTCACCCCATACTCTGATCCATTCCCTCAGAACTTAACCAAATCCAACGGATCTCGAGGCAAGTGTTCCACCCAATTTATAACAATATGAATCTCTTATATTTGATCTAAATCTAGAAAATGTTTGTTATCGTCAATGTTTGAGAAGATACATAGATACATAACCACGACAAGGCAAATGTCTCAATTATGACCTCATATACTCGCAAACAACAACCTGAGAAAGACCCCATAGCTATATTATTTTGAAACATTACGAATCAAATTTACAAATTTGACCCTAAAACTCTGGAAAACTATAAACTAAACCCCTGGGAGAAAAATTACCCGTAACCTTAACTTCATTCAACCTTGGAAAATTTATAAAATTCATCTCAAATTGTTGAACTTCACAAAAATTCCACTTTAGGAGAAAATATTCACATTTTAGGAAGATCATGGACCTTTTAGCAAATACCTAAACTTTCACCTTGGATCAAAACCTCACTAAACTTCTTTTTGCAAGTTGCCCCTCGGGGGGGGGGGGGGGGGGGATGTTAGCTGCTCATTGAGCAGCTCGTGCACATGGTAGGGTGAGGAACCCCATGGCTAAGACATGGAGCACCCCATGCGAACCCTCGTCTTGACCACCGAGCACCACCAATCGAAAGCCCATCCCTGACTGTTGTTTGAAAGCCATGGAAACTTGACCTTCCATGACGTAAATGACGTCAAATGAGAACAAGAAAAGATAATTCTCTCTCCAACTCTCTTTAATCAATATCTCAAAATGGAAGAATGCCTCAAATGAGTCTACATATGGGTATTTGAAGGAGGTTGTTTGGCGTCTAAGACAAAAGGAAAAATACAATGAATACTAAAAATAAAAGAAATAGTAAAAATGATAAAAGACGATAATGACCTTGATACTCATCACTTTCCCACCTTTGAAAGAATCCGTCCTCGAACTCAGAGGGGAAGGCCTTCAGTGTCACCATCAAAGATAGTAATGAGAGCTGGTTGGGGTGGGACCTCCGGTGCCTCCTCAAGATAATCAGGGTCCTCGGAAGCTAGGAGAGCGCGATGGCGGGGAAAGGAGCAATCTGAGGCTCGATGACCAATCACCCCACAGTTGTAGCATTTGAAGGTGACCGGATGAGCGGGTGTAGGAGGAGGAACTGTGGTAGTAGGAGTAGCTGCAGTAGTGGGAGTCACAGTAGGAGCAGAAGTCACTGGTGCTGAGGAGCGGACGTAGAGTGACCAGGGGGAGGAGGAGCAGACTGATGAAAAATCTCAATTTTAGTGGCGTACTCCACCGCCTTAGCAAAGGAGGTGACGTCACGTAAAGCGAGGTCGCGCTGGATATAGCTCTGAAGACCGTGAATATACCGGCTGATCCTCTGTTCCTCGCTTTCACCGAAGCGGACACGAGTACAAAGAAGCTGGAAGCGCTCAGTGTAGTCCAAAACTGTGGTATCCCGTCGAAGAGACTGGACTCGCAAGAATAGGTCACGCTCATAAGTGCCGGGGACAAAAGTTACATCAACTGGGCTCGAAGCTCTGCCCAAGTCTGTATAGGAGGTTGACCCTCAAGAACACGGCGTTGCTCCAAGTCATTCCACCAAACACTTGCGTAACCCTGAAATTTAGTAGCCGCGAGCAAGACACACCGGCGACCTTTCAGTCACTTATACTCAAATATCCGCTCTATGGCGGCAAGCCAATCCACAACGGCATCGGGCTGTAAGTGCCCATCAAACATCGGGACCTCCACTCTAATATCACCCTGCATACTCCGTGAGAGTAACTGAAGTGCCAACTGAGTGATTGCATCACCACCCTGAAGGGCCAGAGCATCCTCATCTAGATCATCATCGCCTGACGGAGGCTCGGGAAGTAAGGCGCGCTGTGGGCGTTTTCGAGGCGGTGGATGAGGAGAGTCAAGAACTGGTGGGGGAACTGGGGCTACGGGAGGAGTGGTATGAGGTGGAAGAGTCTCTTGTGGTGGAGAAAGAGGTGGAGCTAGGACTAATGGCTGGCGGTAGGGGTAGTGGTTCATCTGATGCCCTTTCTGATAACATAAAAAACAATGGGGCTCGGAGAGGGGGACATATGGAGCAACCTTTGGCCCCAGGGAGTCGAAAGGAGAAACATCAGTACGCCACTCTGTAGGAGGGGGTGGCTCAAACTCTAGAGCGGAGTGGGGGTGGGGTGAAGGGGGACCATCATGTGGAGGTAGGGTAATCCACTCTCGTACCCGCTCGTGAGAATCAACGGGTGCGGAATGAAAGGAACGGGTATGCCATGGGGGTTGATGATGTGGGACATGGAGATGGTGCCCGAGTGGTGGAGAGGTGTGTAGAATAGGTGGGGGCAGAAGCGTGGGGAAAGTGGAATGGGGTGGGTGGGGGGGTGCGGTAACGGATGGAGCGGGGGGTATGGGGGGTATATGGGGGGTTTTTAAGGTGTTTTTGTGGGCGGTGACGAGGGTAAATGAAAATAAGGGGCAAGGAGTAGTCATGTGGGGGTGGAGTAGGGTAATTGGGTGGATGTGGTGGTGGGGAGTGGGAAGGGACGAATTCGGGGTGGGGGAAGGTGTGGAGAGGGCATATGGCGGTGTGTTGATATGTTGGGTGGTGGTGGGGGAGGTATAAGTGGTGGTGGTGAATTTTGGTGGATGAAATTACGAGGAATGTGGGAGGATGAAAATTATAGGATTTGGGGTTCAAGATTGGGGTTAAGATGTATGTAGGATTCATTTGATATTGGAAATGTTACCTGGGGCGGAAAATGGGTTGGATTTGATCCCTGGCATGCCTGATATCACGAACCATCTCGGCGAGAGTCGAGGAGTGCGTTTCCATAATGAGAGGGACCAATTGAACACGGGCAGACATCAAGATGCAGTGGAGTGGACGGGAGGGCTGTCTTGACTGCGTCGGACCATGGAGGGGCTTGGTCGAGGGCGGGGATGGTGCCTAAACCCATGGGCGACTGGATTGGAGGTAGCCGGCCTTGGATCGGGGTT
This sequence comes from Sambucus nigra, assembly GCA_949130495.1. NCBI lineage: Eukaryota > Viridiplantae > Streptophyta > Magnoliopsida > Dipsacales > Adoxaceae > Sambucus > Sambucus nigra. Next base: position 283,159,093 of record OX422220.1, on the reverse strand, counting down.
GATTGTTCTTGGAATTGGGTCGTCCGGCTTGGAAGAGCATACCCGGAGGGTGGTAGAGGATTTCCAGTAGGGGGCAACAACATCGGGGAAGGGGCCGGTGGGTATTGGATTCCGGATGGGTCGGCGTGGTGTTTTGGTAGTGGCAGGGACTGCGTTGGGTTGGTAGGGGTAATCTTGGTCCTTTTTTTTGTCGTCTGGACATCGAATGGTGGTGGAAGGGGGCCGTCTTAGGTGGTGGTACTTTTTTAGTTGTGATTGGGGTTAGGGTTTGTGAAATTAGTTTTTTTTGGGGTAGAGGTGTAGAATGGGTTGATTTTGGGGAATTAGGGTTAGGGTTTTGACATGTTACCGTGGCGGTGTGGGGGCGGTCCGTGGTGGTTGCCGATGATGGATTTCGCGCGTTCATCTCATCCATTTGAACCTTCAATTGATTGAGCGTTGTTATGATTTGATCAAAAGTGTTTGCCGCGGAGGTGCTCATCTTTTCTCGAACCCACCTTGACATTGTTTTAGAGTTTTTGTTTTACAACAACAACAACCGGTGGAGCGACTAGGCTCTGATAACAATTGACGTAAATGACGTCAAATGGGAGCAAGAAAAGATAATTCTCTTCCAAACTCTCTCTAATTAATATCTCAAAATGAAAGAATGCCTCAAATGAGGCTACATATGGGTATTTATAGGAAGGAGGTTGCTTGGCCTCTAAGTTAAATATCTAATTACAATTATACCCATAAGTGCCAATTAACCTTGCTTCCTCTAAATACTAAACAAAAGGAAAAATGCAATGAATACTAAAAATAAAAGAAATAGTAAAAATGACTAAAAAATGATAAAAGACGATAATAAACCTGATTCTCATCATTCCATGTTGAAATCCTTTCCCTGGTATTGAACCGAGTTCAAGACCCGAGAATTCTTCCCTTTTGGTCCTCAATACCTTTGTGTGTATAATTTGGTTTCCAGTAACATTTCTCTAGATAAAACTCAAATTTTTTATTTCGGCACAAAATTTATGCAGAGTTTAATTTCTCTCAAAACTGCATTAAATTTCTGGATTTCAAAACATAAAAATATGTTTTCAAACCAGCTAGAAGATTGGCTCAATCCCTTTGGTCTGAATGTAAACATTTTAAACTCGAATCGAACCTTCTTTATTTACCCAGGTTCAGTTTTTGAACCAGTAGAATTTTCTCTCTATACTCGACCTTAGTTCATGAAAAATATATATTTGGATTCCTCACAAAATTTACATGGCTTTCATTATTAAATCAATGGAAAAGGTTGAGAATTGAGAACTACTGTCAAGGTCAAACTTCTGGTAAAAAACCTAGCTGGTTTCCAAAGATTGAAGATGATGAATAGTACCCCACGTGCTAGGCGTGGGTGTGCGTGAGAAGTCCCTCAAGGCTGAATTTTTCCAAGCATATTTTTTTATCTTCAAAATAGTATATGACACGACCCTGTTTGGCTGCCGAGGAAAGGGGTTTCAAATGAAGTCGGCGGAGATTTATTATTTTAAGCTTTAATAATTCCAAATGCTCCCCTGTAGTTTCCAAACTGCAATTTTTACGGCCATGCAGCTTTGCCTTCATGCTTTGTTCACACGTACTCATACCCTAGAGTTCCATTTTCATATTATAAGCATATCAAATTAAGAATTTCTTTTATTTTTAACTTTATTAACTCTCGGATAAGGTAGAAATGCATTGGTTAATTACCCGTTCTCCCCAAAGATAGATATCCGATGTTTTTCGTATTCTAAAACCTTACTGACAGAAATGGCGTCAATGACACAAAAAAATTACACTCAAACAAAGAGTAGTAATTCTCAAATGAACTAAGGGTGTGTTTGATAACAAAGTTGGAAAATAACTGAAAATTAGTTCAATTTCATGTAAAGTTGGAAATGAGTGGAAAAAGATAAGATTAATATGGTCTTACTTTTAGAGTTTTACATGGAAATCAATTCTTTGTGGTTTGGGTAAAAAATGTTTTCCATGAAAATGATAAAAATATGGAACACTTTTTGTATTTATAACCATTATTTTTACATAATGTATTTGAAATCAAGCACTACAAAAGTAAAATAGGAACTAAAATTACTATTTTCCATGGAAAATAATTCCATCACAATCAAATGGACCCTAAAACTTGAATGATTAGCCCTTATGGAGTATTACACCAGGCATAAGAAAATGATCTAAAAAGGGGATATTTCTTGCCCATTAAGGAGTGCTTAGGTCACAAGTGATGTCATGGGGTGACATCACTAATGACATCGTATGGACCAGAACATTCCAATTACACAATACCTATTCTAGCCCTCATCAAACCTAATAACTACAACTAAAAAATGTAAAATAATAAAAGGAAAATTACAATAAAAATAATGAAATGCCAAAAATGCCCACACATATAATTCACATCACCCTCCCCCACTTAAAACCAAGCTCGTCCTCGAGCTTTAAAAATTCGAGGACTTGTGTGCAAATTAAGAAAAGTAGGTAGATTTGGAACTTTTTACTTATTAATTATTTTTTTAATAAGCTGGTATGAGGATTGTTTAGTCAATGGAGCAAATAGTGGACTATTTGAATGGGTTAAATCCTTATTTTGGGCCCAACTTTTCATTTGAACCAAAAGAACAAACTCAACACAGGCATCATTAATTGGGTTTAAAAGAAACCCCTCCCAAGTGGTTGCCATGGAAATGAAACACAACCAACTTCCGTCGCTGGGAATCTTATTGGCGGTCCAACTTTGATGAGTTGCTTTCTTTCTGTTCTTCTTCTCTTTCCTTTCTCTCAGATCCAACCATAGATGACCTCCTCCAAGGTTAAATACCAGCTTAGGGCTGCCAAACCCTAGATCCAAACTTCCGCGGCCATTAACATCCCGATCAGATGTCGATGGGGCTTGTCAGAGTACGCGGAGGTTCACCAGAGTTGAAACGGCGGCGGGGATGGCCGATTTTACCCTTCTTTTGGTTGTTTTCTTCTCTACTTTTCTCTCCTCAATCTAATCCTAGGGTTGAATTTCAACCTTTGTTTTTTTCTTGGTTTTGGGGTTTGATGGGGCAGAAGATGGTGGTGTAAGGGTGAACGAGGGTGTTGTTGGTGTTGGTTTTGGTGTAGCAGTGGGTGGTGGGGCAACGGGGAGAGGGGGTTTGGGTCGTGGCCGGGGTCGAAGTAGTCAAAACAGTCCTTTCGGGGTAGGAATACAAGAATCCCTGCTTTCTTCTTCGATTTGCATTCACCTAGACAGTCTTGCTCGCTCTTGGTGGTAGGTTTGTGGGGTTGTTCGGGTGCATTAGGAGGGTTTGTGGGGATTGGAGGGTTTGGGGGGGTAGCGAGGTAACGAGGGTAGGGAGTGGTGGTGCTTTTTGAGTAAAGGAAATGGCAGGGGGCTGTCTCAGGTGGTGGGGTGGTCGGAGGGTTTGGTAGGGCGAAAGTGGCGGTGGTGGGTTTAGACGAGTGCGCGGAATATGGATAGGAACGAGTCACAATGCTTGGGCATCGAATCGATAACTCCAAACTCGAGGAACTCGATCCATGTTGAGTGACAATTTCTCGATCTCCTTTCTATCCATGATGTTGATGGGGGTTTCGTCAATTCGGGTGTTATGACAGTAGGCTTGGACATTCTTCTTTGGCGCCATTAGTGGTGGTGGGTTTAGACGTGTGCGCAAAATATGGATAGGAACGAGTCACCCGGCTTGGGCATCGAATCGATAATTCCAAACCCGAGGAACTTCATGTTACGTAACAATTCCTGGATCTCCTTTCTATCCATGATGTTGGTGGGAGTTTCATCAATTTCGGGTGTTACGACACTAGATTTTGGCATTCTTCTTCGGCACCATTGTTGCTTTGTTTACGATTTTCCTACACAACAATAACAACAACTGGTGGAGTGATTACGCTCTGATACCAATTGACGTAAACACAAAAAAATTACACTCAAACAAAGAGCAGTAATACTTAAATTAACTAATACTTGAATGATTTGCCACTATGGGGTATTACACTATTTATAGGGATAAGAGAATGATCTAGAAACGAGGCTATTACTTGCCCATTAAAGAATGCTAATGCTTAGGTCACATGTGATGTCATGGGTGACATCACTGATGACGTCACATGGACTAGAACATTCCAATTACACAATACCTATTCTAGCTCTCATCAAACCTAATAACTATAACTAAAAAATGTAAAATAATAAAAGGAAAATTACAACAAAAATAAGGAAATGCTGAAAATGCCCTCACATATAATTTTCATCACTCTACGCATTTTTACCGTTGGCTAATCGATCGCAAGATGCCCATCCAACGCAACTACACATTGATGCTATTTTAACAAAAAGTGGGTTGTTTTGTTCAAATATCTGCAGTATCATTTTACATCTTTCACTTGTTTCATGTTTACGCTAAATATATGAGAAATTTTGATGTGAATTTGGGTGCGGAAGCGTAAAAAGAAGTTATTCAACACAACAACTAATCTACACAACATCTACACTACACAACAACAACAACACCTAAAGAAATGAAATGGGTTTCTTTCTCTCTCTCTCTCTCTTCTATTCTCAATATCCAAGGTTAAGTACAAATGAGGGCCAAGGGGCCAATTGATAGGAGAAATTAGCTTGCTAAACAAGCCATTACCCAAAAAGACTAAAGAAGTACTGATATCTAAAAATGACATATTAGTCCCAAACACACTTGGAAACTAATAAAGCTCTAAAATAAAGGAAAATTACAATGAAAGCAAGAAAATAATAAAATAAACTCTCATTCCCATCATTCTCCCCTACTTGAGGGAGCTCGTCCCGAGCGACAAAAGTGTGGGTGAGGGCATCATCCGCGGCTCCCCTACTTGAAAAGGAAGTCGTCCTTTGAAGCATCCCGCATAACGACTCGCAAAATAGCCTTGAAGAGAGACCACAAATTTATGCCATGGCCGATGAATAGGAAGTCGGCCTCTAATACGTCCAACGAAAGAGCAAACACAACGTGGAAAGGGCCATTGATGCCAAATTCCATCCAAATTTCCCGTAATGAGCCGCCGTAGTATCGAAATATGTAAAATAGTAGTGGAGCGCTCCTCATAAGGAACCCAAAAGGGGTCCACAAATTCCACACCAAGCGTGATCACCCCACGCAACATATACTCCTCATAGGAAACAACCACCAAACCATCATCACAAAGCTCATCATCATGACCAAAAATGGGAAAACAATCCATCAAATCAAATATTTGTACCTCGCGATAATGAGTGTGAGTCTTCGAACCGTCTTCAACAAATAAATCGAAAAAATCACATAGAAAGTACCTCTCATCTTCTACCCCAAAGATAGGAATGAAGTCCATAATCTCAAATGTCTCAAAATCCCTATATCGAGTATGAGTGATCTATCCATCCTCCTCGAATATGGGAAAAAAATCACAAGGAAGGAACACGGATGCACTATCAAGCATAGTCGGGGTCTCAACAACCTCGGAGACATCCTCGTGAAGCATATCCCAAGAGATAGTATCATTGGTGTGCACGGGAATGTCATCGGATGTAGGAGGAGGTAAAGCGGTGGACAAGTACTCCAAATATGGGACCAAATACCTCGCTCGTGCACGTATCCATTGTTCACGTGCCATCTCCATCTCATAATACTCGGCTCGACATCTATGTAGGTGTTGATGGTACATCTCATACTCTCCGATAGAATAAGCACTATATGCCAATGTGTGAAGTTTTTGAGAGAGAGATGAATCCGTCTCGGCCTAAGAAGCTTGAAGACTTTGGAGTTCCTTGATGATGGCACAACTAACCTTGTAAAAATCGGTACATGCATTCATATCGAGGCCGTATTGGGTACCATCCCACAAGAATTTGTAAGAAAGGTATTCTTTAGGTGAAGGAGGGATTAAAACGTAGGACCTTGATAGATTTGGGGCATATTTGTAATTATTGGAATATGCAGGGGTTGAATTGTAATTTTCAGAAATTGGTTGGGGATTAGTGTGTTGAAATGGTCCGGGGGGTGGGAAAATTTGGTTAGGGTTTGTGATGTGGTTGGAGGTTGCCGGGGTTGAATATGAATGTCTATTAGGGTTAGGGTTTGTGGAGGAATGCTTCTTGGATAGATCCGGATGAATCTTGGATTGATCGGGAATGAAAAACATTGGTTCTTGGTCATGGGCAATACAATCTTGAAAATCCGGGTAGGAAAAAGACGTTTGGGTATTTGGGTGGTGGGATTTTGAGATGGGTAGGGTATGGACAGATGCGGAAGGAGTATCAACGAATTGAGGTTGTGGGATATTAGGGTTTCTTGAATCTTGGGTTTCTAGGGTTAGGGTTTCGATGGTGGGACTTGTTGTACGTAGAATGTAGTAGGAGTGGTCCCATCCTGAATTTGACTCGTATTTGATAATCATCCTTGTGCCAAGAACAAACGCGGCTCTGATACCAATTTGATGTGAATTTGGGTGCGGAAGCGTAAAAAGAAGTTATTCTACACAACAACTAATCTATACAACATCTACACTACACAACAACAGCAACAACAACAACAACAACAACTAAAGAAATGAAATGGGTTTCTTTCTCTCTCTCTCTTCTATTCTCAATATCCAAGGTTAAGTACAAATGAGGGCCAAGGGGCTCATTTATAGGAGAGATTAGCTTGCTAAACAATCTATTACCAAAAAAGACTAAAGAAGACAACTAATATCTAAAAATGACATATTAGTCCCAAACATATTTGGAAACTAATAAAGCTCTAAAATAAAGGAAACTTACAATAAAAGCAAGAAAATACTAAAATAAACTCTCATTCCCATTAAATTTTGTTACGAATATCTGACCCTACCAAAGCTTGTAAAAATGTCAATTACTTCTTAGTAGAAACCGAATTACATTTTCCTTAATAGTCATAGCTACATCTTTTTGCATGGTATTGTTACATGACTTTCGACATAGGGAAAGATGTACCTTATTGTACATAGGAATTACTCAATAAATCTATTTGGCCTTAGTACCTGTTGTTAAAGGTGGAAGCGCCTAGGCTCTAGGCTCACCAACCTAGGTGCAACATCGACGTCGTGCCTCACTCGGGCAACGCTCCTTCAATAAGGTGCGCGCATTGTGCGCCTAGGCTCCACGCTCAAGGCGTGGCTCAGGCATGCGTCTCTAATTATTTTTGGATAACACCCAAAATACAAGAATGCCAATTGATATGTTGATTTTATATTTTTTCCAATAGAATATAGAAGATTAAACGATTTCCCACCCCAAAACTAACCAAAGTAAGTCCTTGATTGCTTGTGAAACTTTATCTTTCTCACTAGTCCCTGCTTAGGCAAAAGAAACAAACAAAATTAAATTCCCAGAGTGTTGCATCATTGAACAATTTATATGTTGATTTTGATTTTTCTTTTTACATATTAAAGTATCTTTTTTTTCTTCATATATATCAATATCTTTTCTTTTGTTGATTAGTGGATGATTAAATTGTTAAATAAATTTGATATTTAAATAGATATTTTTGTCATATGGTGGTATAAGCTCTATATTGTGTAATAGTAATATATGCTATAAACTCAACTCAACTCAACAAAGCCTTTTCCCAATTATTTGGGGTCGGCTGCATGAATCCTATTTTTCCATTCCATTCTGTCCAGTGCAATATCTTCGGTTAAACCACATGATATCATGTCCTTCTTTATAATATCCCACCAAGTTAATTTAGGCCTACCTCTACCCCTGGGGTTACCATCAATACTAACTAAATCACTCTTCCTTACAGGAGTATCCATTGGTCTACGCTTGACGTGTCCAAACCATCTAAGTCGATTTTCTCTCAATTTATCTTCTATAGGAGCTACTTTTACCGTTTCACGAATTTGTTCAGTTTTAATTTTATCCTTTCGAGTTTACCACAAATCCATCTTAGCATTCGCATTTCCGCCACACTCATTTTCTGCACATTTTGTTTCTTGGTTGCCCAACACTCTGTCCCATATAACATGGCGGGTCTAATGGCCGTCCTATAAAATTTTCCTTTTAACTTCAAAGGTATACGCCTATCACACAGAACGCCGGTCGCACTTCTCCACTTAACCCAGCCTGCTCTAATCCTATGCGTAACATCATCACTAATATCTCCATCTTTTTGTATAATCGATCCTAAATAACGAAAATTGTCATTTCTAGGTATTTCTTGACCCTCCAATTTCACCACATCTCCATTTGTCCTCCTATTACTACTAAAATTACACTCCACATATTCTGTTTTAGTTATGCTTATTTTAAATCCTCTTGTTTCTAAAGTTTCTCTCCACAATTCCAACCTAGCATTTATCCCCATCTTAGTCTCATCGACTAAAACAATATCATCTGCAAATAGCATACACCATGGCACCTCATCTTGTATTTGTCCAGTCAACTCATCCATAACAAAAGCAAAGAGATAAAGACTTAATGCTGAACCTTGGTGTAGCCCTACCGTAATTGAAAATTCACTACTTTCTCCAGCTGATGTTCTTACTGTAGTCATCGCACCATCATACATATCCTTGATCACATCAATATATCTGCGAGTCACTCCTCTTTTATGTAGAACCCACCATATTATATCTCTGGGTATCCTATCATACGCCTTCTCCAAATCTATAAAAATCATATGAAGATCCTTCTTTTTCTCTCTATACCTCTCCATTAATCTCCTCAATAAATAGATTGCTTCCATTGTTGACCTCCCGGGGATAAACCCAAATTGATTCTCAGATACTGTTGTCTTCAATCTCAATCTATATTCAATCACTCTCCCCCAAAGTTTCATTGTATGACTCATTAACTTAATACCACGATAATTTGAACAACTTTGTATGTCCCCTTTATTATACTGTTGTCTTCAATCTCAATCTATATTCAATCACTCTCCCCCAAAGTTTCATTGTATGACTCATTAACTTAATACCACGATAATTTGAACAACTTTGTATGTCCCCTTTATTTTTATAAATAGGTAGTAAAATACTTTTTCTCCATTCATCGGGCATCCTATTAGTCATTAAAATTCTATTAAATAATTTTGTAAGCCATGATACTCCATCCTCCCCTAAGCACTTCCAAACCTCAATAGGGATACCATCTGGTCCTAAAGCCTTCCCTGTTTTCATCTTTTTTAGAGCAATCCTGACCTCTGTTGTCCTAATTCTACAAAAAAATATATCTTCTCGAGTCTCCCTAAGTTCCTCTATATCTAATCTACTCCCATTATCTCCATTTAATAACCTCTCAAAATAGTTTTTCCATCTTTCCATAATTTCATCATCTTTGACTAGGACTCTCGAATCATCACTTTTGATGCACTTAACGTTATTAAAATCTTTTGTTTTCCTATCCCTAAGTTTAGCAAGCTTATAAATACTTTTTCCCCTTCTTGTGTTCCTAATTTTGTATAAAGATCATCATACGCTTTTAACTTAGCATCTCTTACCACTTTTTTAACTTCCTTTTTAGCCCATTTATATTTCTCAAAATTCTCTTCATTTCCATTTGTTTGCCATGTTTTAAAGCTCTCCCTTTTAATTTTTACTATATTCTGTACTTCTTCATTCCACCACCAAGTTTCTTTAGACTGTGGCCCTTTGCCTTTTGATTCTCCAAGAATTTCTTTTGATATTCTCCTAATGCATGTGGCCATCTTATTCCACATTATGTTAGTTTCTTCTTCACCATTCCATGTTGCTTCATTTAACACTTTATCTTTAAATAGTTCTAATTTCTCTCCTTTTAAATTCCACCACCTAGTTCGTGGGTTAATCTTCACTTTTCGCACTCGTGATTGATTTTTAATATTTATATCCAACACCATTATCCTATGTTGTGAGGTTAAGCTCTCTCCCGGGATAACCTTACAATCTTTACACGTTAATCGGTCTCCTTTCCTAGTAATGAAAAAATCTATTTGGCTCTTATGTGTTCCACTTTTATAAGTTATTAAGTGTTCAAGCCTCTTTTTAAAACATGTATTTACTAGTACAAA